>CM023487.1:60590068-60808033 GCA_013339685.2 Hyalomma asiaticum | reverse complement strand
TAGTCTTACCTTTTTTGGCATTTTGGGCAAGATTTTGAGAGACCGTATTTTTATTCAGGAAGGCGCGCAATAAGTAGAGGAATGCTCTACGATGCGGAAAAACGCATTTTGTGCGACTTCTGATCGAGTCAAAATTTCACAAAAACCCAAGTCTTACCTTTTTTTGGCATTTTGGGCAAAATTTTGAGAGACCCTATTTTTATTCAGGAAGGCGCGCAATAAGTAGAGGAATGCTCTACGATGCGGGAAAACGCATTTTGTGCGACTTCCGATCGAGTCAAAATTTCACAAAAAACCCAAGACTATAGTCTCGCCTTTTTTGGCATTTTTGGCAAGATTTTGAGAGACCGTATTTTTATTCAGGAAGGCGCGCAATAAGTAGAGGAATGATCTACGATGCGGTAAAACGCATTTTGTGCGACTTCTGATCGAGTCATAATTTCACAAAAAACCCAAGACTATAGTCTTACCTTTTTTGGCAATTTGGGCAAGATTTTGGAGAACCGTATTTTTATTCAGGAAGGCGCGCAATAAGTAGAGGAATGATCTACGATGCGGGAAAACGCATTTTGTGCGACTTCTGATCGAGTCAAAATTTCACAAAAACCCAAGACTATAGTCTTACCTTTTTGGCATTTTGGGCAAGATTTTGAGAGACCGTATTTTTATTCAGGAAGGCGCGCAATAAGTAGAGGAATGCTCTACGATGCGGGAAAACGCATTTTGTGCGACTTCTGATCGAGTCAAAATTTCACAAAAAACCCAAGACTATAGTCTTACCTTTTTGGCATTTTGGGCAAAATTTGAGAGACCGTATTTTTATTCAGGAAGGCGCGCAATAAGTAGAGGAATGCTCTACGATGCGGGAAAACGCATTTTGTGCGACTTCTGATCGAGTCAAAATTTCACAAAAACCCAATACTATAGTCTTACCTTTTTTGGCATTTTGGGCAAGATTTTGAGAGACCGTATTTTTATTCAGGAAGGCGCGCAATAAGTAGAGGAATGCTCTACGATGCGGAAAAACGCATTTTGTGCGACTTCTGATCGAGTCAAAATTTCACAAAAACCCAAGTCTTACCTTTTTTGGCATTTTGGGCAAAATTTTGAGAGACCCTATTTTTATTCAGGAAGGCGCGCAATAAGTAGAGGAATGCTCTACGATGCGGGAAAACGCATTTTGTGCGACTTCCGATCGAGTCAAAATTTCACAAAAAAACCCAAGACTATAGTCTCGCCTTTTTTGGCATTTTTGGCAAGATTTTGGGAGACCGTATTTTTATTCAGGAAGGCGCGCAATAAGTAGAGGAATGATCTACGATGCGGTAAAACGCATTTTGTGCGACTTCTGATCGAGTCATAATTTCACAAAAAACCCAAGACTATAGTCTTACCTTTTTTGGCAATTTGGGCAAGATTTTGAGAAACCGTATTTTTATTCAGGAATGCGCGCAATAAGTGGAGGAATGCTCTACGATGCGGGAAAACGCATTTTGTGCGACTTCTGATCGAGTCAAAATTTCACAAAAAACCCGTCTTACCCTTTTTTGGCATTTTAGGCAAGATTTTGAGAGACTGTATTTTTATTCAGGAAGGCGCGCAATAAGTAGAGGAATGCTCTACGATGCGGGAAAACGCATTTTGTGCAACTTCTGATCGAGTCAAAATTTCACAAAAAACCCGTCTTAACTATTTTGGCATTTTGGGCAAGATTTGGAGAGACCGTATTTTTATTCAGGAAGGCGCTATAAGTAGGGGAATGCTCTATGATGCGGCCAAACGTATTTAGAGCGACTTCTGAACGAGTCAAAATTTCACAAAAAACCCATACCTTTTTTGGCATTTTGGGCAAGATTTTGAGAGACCGTATTTTTATTCAGGAAGGCGCGCAATAAGTATAGGAATGCTCAACGATGCGGTAAAACGCAGTTTGTGCGACTTCTGATCGAGTCAAAATTTCACAAAAACCCAAGACTACAGTCTTACCTTTTTTGGCATTTTGGGCAAAATTTTGAGAAACCGTATTTTTATTCAGGAAGGCGCGCAATAAGTAGAGGAATGCTCTACCAGTAGCGCACCCAGGATCTCTACCAGGGAGGTGGGGGGGTTCAATCTTTCACGAAGGGCCGGGCATGAAATTACACAGTTGTTGCGCGTGTAAAAAAAAGTAAATAAAATGCCAAATAATAGTAACATCAATGATGATGATTATTTTTAGTATTTTTTCGGCATTTTGCCGAGACATTAGCGCCACATTCTTCTAGGACATAGGAGCAGTTACGGAGTGGGATGGGATTAGGTCGGCCTCAGGGGGGGTTACAACACCCGAAACCGCCCCCCCCCCCCCGTCGGTTCGCCACTGTCCTGTACGATGCGGTAAAACGCATTTTTTGCGACTTCTGATCGAGTCAAAATTTCACAAAAAACCCAGTACTATAGTCTTACCTTTTTTGGCATTTTGGGCAGAATTTTGAGAGACCGTATTTTTATTCAGGAAGGCGCGCAATAAGTATAGGAATGCTCTATGATGCGGCCAAACGTATTTAGAGCGACTTCTGAACGAGTCAAAATTTCACAAGAGAACCACCCTTACAAAAATTTCTAGTAGCATTAAATTGAATGTCTACAGACAATTGTTACTAGAACATACCAACAACTAACAGACTGTCTAGCAACAGTCTACATACTTCTCTACCAACTTCCTGTGGGCACCCTGCCTGCAATTGGCCACCAACTTTCAACAGACACCTGTTTCTAGGGTGTCTGCTGACTTCATATTAACATCCTATAATCCTTTTTCTTTTGACACCCTAGAAACATATCTAAAGATAAGTGTTACTAGAACCTACCAACAACCTACAGGGTGTCTAGCAAAGGTCTGTGTACTTCTTTACTGACTGCTTGTTGGCGTTCTGGAAACAATTGGCCACCAACAGTACATAGACGCGTGTTCATAGTCTGTCTGCTTACTTTCTACCAGTGCCCTATGAACATTTGTCTTTTGACGCCCTAGGAACATACTGCCAAAATGTTTGTAGACTTTCTGTGGATCATCTACAAACATTTGTCTGAGTATACCCTTTTAACAATTGGTTAATATATCTAGTGAGGCATGTTCATGCACACACTGTTCACATTCTCAGAATGGTCTATACCGACATATGTTACCCCGTGACAGCTTCTGTCGATATGTGTGAACGAGTTGTACAACCAAGCGTAAGCAAAATACGATACGAAGAAGTAGCAAAATAAATAATTTATTATCCTTAATTGGTACACAGCAGTAAGAACAATAGACAAGAGCATCAGGTAGTAAAGATTAAAATAGGCAACGTAAAGCAGCCTCTACTTAGCACAAGACGGCTAGATAAATAGATTATTAAAATAAGCAGATGTGATTTAGCCTCACAAACACATTCGCATAGAAGTATTATTTGTTCACGAGTATTTCAACTATAAGAAAGTTCATTAATTGATAAAAAAGAAATAAGAAAGGACAGTGTCATTTAACTTGAAAATTCATTCCAGTAGTAATTTACTACTAACCGCAGACACATGGCATTGTATCATAAGCAATGTGTGCTGTCAGATAGGCTTCGCACATATAAATCAGCATTCCGAGGTACACGCGTGCACACTGCTAGGCTGAAGGTATATCAACGAATTATACGAATAATTATGCAGGAAAACTTACCACATAAGCCTCTTCGATTGACAACAAATAGAAATGTGTGAGCAAAAGAAAATATTCAAGCGCATCACACTAACAGGACATACAAGACTGGAAATAGTTCATCACTGGTCAGAAGATATAACAAAAGTCCAACGAGACGCAGTAGTAGTTACTACTTGGCCTTGTCTTTGCTGTATGCAGGTTGCAGCGATCTTGGCTTAAAACAGTGGAGGGCTTGTACCGGGTGTCCGTTTTCTTGCCTAAAGCACATCCTAATAGCTTCGCCCTTCGGCAACACCACATAGTTTTGGGCCACTCATATCCAGGCACTCACACATATCGAAGAATATATCCAGGAGCTCACACATGTCGAAAAACTCAACGGCTTGGGCTGGCATCCCCGACACACGGCATGTCCAAGCAAAACACAAGCGTATCGGCGGAGTCTGGCTGCGAGCTCGAACAATAAATGACGTCACCGTCACGTGACCAAACGTTATGACGTCATTGTTGTTTTTTTTCCCCTAAGTAGGTTCACATTTTCCCCGTGTTACCGCGGAGTGCCTAGTTGGTCACGTGCTTGGCGAAATCCCTCCCTAGTGACAATTTTGGCTTGTGCCGGTGAACGTTGGCAATGCGCTGAAGGGCCGAAGTTCGGAAATGTCATCGGCGCTGAAAGCCGTTCACTGTGAAGGAAAAGCATGCTGCAGCTGGTCAGGAACGTTCACAAACTGGTCGTGGAAGTCGACAAGTTGATGCAGTGCGACGATTGTTGCGAAGTGCTTGGCCGGCGTAATTTGAGGTGCGAAGTGTTCATGAATGAGGGCGTGCGTTAACGGCGGACCGTCGCTGCGAGTCCCACACCAAACATTTTCCTCAAGCACGGAAACGCAAGCAAGCCAGATGGTGATTTTGTGACGGACAGGTGCCCCAAGTGGGCGCTCCTTTAAAGTGTGTTTGTGCAACGACCAAAATATTTTCATGGAACTTGTAGTATTAGCTAACATGCAAAGCAAGTTGGTTAATTCATTCCCCGTCTCCTCCTTCAATACTGGCTTTCCGCTTTAGCTCGCGGTTTTCTTACATGATCACAGAAAGCCTGCACTTAATGTTGATATTGTCAGTTTTCAGTCATGCAAAATTGCTTTATTGTAGTAGACACAGATATGCAACTTCTTTTTAGAACTTTATTTGATGTCTTTGCTTGCAATTGTCAAATCTTTTGTTTGTTTGTTTGTTTGTTTGTTTGTTTGTTGCGCCAGGCATAGCATTCTACTCGGTCGGACCAGCTGCCATTTGCATAGACCAGCTGCCATTTGCATTTCAAAAGTCTAATAGATTCAGTTAAATTTCACATACTCTTATCCAGGGCGCAAGTTTGACAATATAAATTGTGAAGCCCGCTCAAAGTGCCTGGTGATCTGCTTTATGCGGTGTTTTATGGTGTTCTAAAAGAACATGCATTTACCAAAATGATGTCACTGCTCGCCCATGCATGTTCCGGTTCGCAACAGTATGGTGTCCTAGCCACCGTAGCAACACTGTCAGCTCCACTTCCAGGGAACAAAGCTTGTAGTAAACCAAGCTGATGAACCGTGGCCACTAATATCTCCACGGTAATATGGTACTGATGTGGCTGTGTGGACACAGGGGCTGGTCGCTTTCTTTTTACAGCGTTGATGTCTTCCTTTTGAAGCATGGTTGAAAGTTGTGCTGTAACAGCGACGTAAATGTTCTGTTTTGCTGGCTTTTGCCAAAGCTTGTTAAAAAGGATGACATAACAGCATGGTATCAGTTTTGCTGGGAATTTCAGATAATGCCGTTGTACTAAACTACTAATCTACAAAAATGTTTGACTAAATGTTATACAGAATTTTTTTTCTTCATTTGTTTCACTTGTAATCAAAATTATATGCTATAACATACCTAGGCCCTCTTGTGTAGTTAATGTGTCTATCACACGTCATTGCTTCATTGCTATAATCAGCTCTTAGTGCTTGTTACTTAAAATTGATTGTGCGACATATGGCATCACCACCACAGGGTTGACACAGTGCTAAACACACCATAATGCATGCTATCGAGAGGGAATTAAGGACTGACACGTTTGGATTAGGTGTGACGTTGAGCACCTTGTGAGAGACGGAGAGGAAGGTAAAACTTTATAATGACTCTTAGTCCTAGTGACCACTGTTTGAGTCAATCCAGGCATTTGTTCTCGGTGATGAGTGCACTTGTGTGGAGTTGGTGAGTAGGGCTACCAGCAGTGGTTATAGCCCAGGGTGCAGTTCTGGTAGAGCCAACCACTGTCCCACTGTTCATTGAAGATATGCTGGTCCATCTAAAAGAAGGTGTTGCGGGCTTGTTTTCTCTTAGGCACAAATCGGGCACAAGTCAAACAACTCCTGGTTCATCTCTTCTTGGTGTGGTCTCGGATGGTATTGTTCGGTAGTGCAGGGTATTAAATAATTGCTGGGACTTTGCAAGCCAAAGCCGCACTCTGATTATGAGGCACTCCATTGTGGAAGACGTTAGAAAGTTCCTCCACCTAAGGATCTTTAACGTGTATTGATAACACACAGTATATGGACATCAGCATTGTGCCTCCATCGAAATGTGACTTTCATAGCCAGGATGGAGATATCAGCCGAGCACTGTACCAATGTGGCGGCTTTGTAGGGAAGTATTTTTGTGCATGTCTTATTAGTGCAACATCGTCTTTATTGCTTACCCGTGATGGAGATGACAGGAGGAATATGTCACTTTGCAATTTCTTGAGCAAGTTGTGTCATTGTCTGGCTCTGACACTTTCGGGGTAATAGATCTAGGGGGCTACTTTATGGGGTTGCTCAGTTGCATACTGTGGTCACCTGATACCTACTCATGCAACACTTGCAATGTAAGATGAGTGTGTATATATTTGTTTGCAGATTGCAAATGTGATCCAGGAATTCAGTTACTGTGTAAGCATACCAAGGATGCTTTCTGGCTATCTGAACAAAGAGTAATAATGTTTGACCTGCTGGTTCATCAACAGTGCAGGGATGTGCAATGTCAACACTGAAGCCATTTGGTTTCTGTGCTGTTCATATTCCTGCATTCGTGGTAGATGGCCGTTTATGTGCAACTGGAATTTGTCCAGCTTTTCATCCTGCAACTGCTGTATAGTAGTACCTACTGTCCGAGATATGCGTAGTGTTGGCACAGCAGATGTGGTAAGTGCGCTTAAAGCGATCAGCTCCACCAACCTTTTCGCCCATCTTGGTGACTGTCCATGTATATATTTTACGGTTAGGCAAGAACGTATGCACCAATGGTGTCTCATGTCGGTGGAGCTAGACATCAGGCAGGCATCTAATACCCCAGGCATCCCATCATCATGCCACCTCAGATATGTTTATGGCAATGTTGAGCTTCCTCACGCCAATTAATCTTTTCTTCTAATATGTTGTTTGTAATCTTGGAACCCTGAGCTCTATTCCGTCATCTGTGGAGAGTGAAGCATCCAGTTAATTCTCTTGTGATTTGCTAAAATACAGACATATGTGTACTTAATTCTGCCTCCATGATCGTGGTAGTGTTTTAATTCTTAAGGACAGGTGTGGATTTAGTTGTTCTCTTCAATGTGTGCAGGACATGGTATACTGACTGTGGAATGTGCTTCACATACTTCGAGCTTGCACCACGTTGTTAGCAAACGAAATGTAAGAATTTTGCAGGATGTCACAACTTCCAGGCTTGACAAAGAAATATAAGGGTAGTTTTACAGAATCTCTGTTGGGTTCCTCGATCCTTCAGTCTGAGTCATGCACTTTTCTAGCAAACAACGCATCTGTGGATGTGTGCATTCCTGTAGACCAGATTCTTGCACTCCAACATTGTCCTTGGTACAATGAAAAGTAATACCGGCTGCGTAGATTTTGTGCCAAGAGTTCAAGATCTCAGATCTTGTTGCGCTTGAAAGACAGAAACAGCTTACATAACTTATGCAGACAGAATCGCCAATTTCGTGTTTGCCGTCAACACAGCATTTTTAGTTGACTGCTATTTACTTTGTTTACTGATTCTCTCAGCCCTCCTGCGCTACTGCAAAAGTGTAGGACATACGTAAAACATGTGTATTCTTGAAAATAGTAGCTACTAGCTGGTTCTTAACGCAAACGTGAGGGATGGCTGTGGAGTGTATAAAACGAAGGCTATCGTTAACTAGCAGTAGAAGACTATGTACTGTTCACTTCCTATCTGCCTGTGCCACACAAACTTGGTGCAAATTGTACTCTGTCTCCAAGGTTTGCTTGAAGTCGAGCCGAGTTTGATGCATTAACTTAGCGCTTGACCTTTTCACAGAAATTCTGCATTGCGCGCTCAGTGCACATGAATTACACGGTTGTAGGAGTGTAAACAGGTAGAATTGAAACCGTAGCCTTTATTTTATAAATGGACGCGCGTAGACAGTAACGGCTTTTTAAAATTATATGCGCACGCCAAGTGCTTCGCGTCTCCGCCTACTTCGTGCGGTCGCGCTACTTTTGTAATCTTCAGAAGCCTACAGCATGTTCCAGGTCACGGTCCTATTTGTCTTGCATTTCACATTTAGCACCGAATTGTCTCAAAAATTACCGCATGCGGCATCCTCGGCGCTCATTCTGCGAAAATGTCGACATTGTCGTCTGCTGCACTGTGCTCGGTGAAGGTCGCACAGTATTTCTCGTTTGAGTGGTGTGATGCTTTTTCACCACCGCGTAATATGTCTGGACTACGGCGCGTAATTTGTTTTGTTTTAACAGATAAAACGCGAGCTTGCAAAATTCTGTGAGATCATTTTATAATACGAAGCAGCGGCGACCTCATCGCCATGAACATCAGTCAAAAGCAAATGGCGGCAACGTGAATTTTGAGAAGTCCGGAGTAAGCTTCCTTTCTTCCGTGTTTTTAGGCATTCTTTGAGCTCCTACATGTATTTGAACACGTGTGCAAGTATAGCGGATTATTTGCTACTAACCTCTGTATAAATCCTGCCGTATCCTTTGACGCGTGTCTACTGTGTTGCGTAAAACGGACGGCAAAGTTCATACTGCTGCAGAGCAACCTGCAGCAGTCTTTGGACATCTTTAATGAACTAAAAATGCTTCGCCAAATTCCCGGTTGCCTGTAAGTGTAGCCGAGAAAATGATCGCTTGCTACGCGGCTTCTAAATTTGATGACGGCGGTGTGCTTTCTCGCGGATATCGACCACGGCGCTTTCGCTGCTGTCAAGATGCGCATATGCACTGCCTGGCGTGTATCTACCCGTGCAGTACGATCGTCCGATAATCTTCGTATAGAAGTGCCACCTCGAGACCATTCTGCCGCTGTATCTGTGGACTGAACAGTGCGGAGTTTTCGCACGCATGTAAGTACTTGAATCAGTGGTGGGGCTGTTTCGTTTGTTAGCGCGATGTGATGGTTGTTGGCATTGTTGTTTGTGCGACTTCCAATCGTATGTCAGACTGTTTGTCGATTTCAAGGGCACGGGTGTAAACGATATTCAAAGGACATTACGTTAGCAGTGAATAAATTGCGAAGCGTGGAGTGACCTCCCTCATATTTTGTGCCATCGTGCAGTGTCGTTCTTCTCCACGCAATTCATTTTGTTTATTGGAGCAATCAGATTTTGAGCTTGTTTAGTATCGAACCATTTGATTACCGAGGTATTATCATACATTCACCGCCAAACAAGCAGTGGTGTAACAGAACCTTTTGCTGGGCTAGCATTCGTGGTATGCATTTGTGGTAGCATTAAGGCACCAAAATACACAAAGCACAAGCAGCAGTGGTGTGCTTCATTGCAGTACCACTATCCTCTGCAAATCAATATGGACTCTCCAGCACACGTCACTGAACACTGTCCTGCGTCTAGAATGTATTATTTACATTTATGAACTGTGAGCAGTGCACGTCCACATTTTTCATACCGTCGCAAAGTAGCACCTAGCATGTCGTTGATGTGGAGAAGCTTTTCCAGTTGCATTAGCTTCACAGACTCCTATGCACTGTAGGAATCTGTAAGCATGGAATAAATGTTTGTATACATTCAGAATGTGTTGATGCAGTGGCATTAAGGTAACATACTTTTTTTTTTCATTGTGTATACCATGATATGCATGAAGAGTGTGTAACCTGAAGCAACATGAAAAAGTGTGAAGACAGGAGTTGAGAAACTCAAAAAGGAACGAGTGTTTCTGTTCATTTCTCAACTCCAGTCCTCGTCTTTATGTGCTGCTTCAACTTGCATTCAGTATGGACCGATTCACCAAAACCTTGTTCCGTGTCGTGTGGGGAGTTCACTTGTAATGAAGGCCCCGCCATGGTGGTCTAGTGGTTATGGCACTCGGCTGCCGATCCGAAGGTTGTGGGATCGAATCCCGGCCGCAGCGGCTGCATTTCGATGGAGGCGAAACGTTGAGGCCCGTGTACAGTGCGATGTCAGTGCACGTTAAAGAACCCCAAGCGGTCAATTTCCAGACCTCCACTATGGCGTCTCTCATAATCAGAGCTGGTTTTGGGACGTTAAATCCCACAAATCAATCACGTGTACTGAAGCAAAGCGAATGAATAGCACTTTTTTTAAAACTACACGGGGGAAGTCACAGACTGCCTTTGAGCATTTTCTTACCCACCAGAGCTTCCAGCAGTGCAGCTAAACACACGTGCAATTCTTTGTGGATACACAATGTGTATTTCAACAAAGACTTATGTTTTGTGGATACACAGTACACTTCATTCGTGCTCACCTTACACTTGGCCTCAGGAAGTTTGTGTATACGCATGAATGAAGCAAATTAGATGCATGAACATGAAGGGAGGGCCAGTAGGCATTAGTGGAAGGAAGTGGGTGCAAGTGCAAACATAAGCACCGAAATGTGCATACTGAAGAAAATGCTGTTGATGTGCTGTGTCCAGCTACGGAGAAAAGTGTTTGAGGAGAAGAAACTGCTATACCACGGCAGCGCGCGGCAGCGGCCCGTTAATGTAACGCTTGGGTGAGGAGGAAGTTCAGTTTTCTGCGCATCACGATAGATGACGCTGCCATCCTGTTCCCATCGTTTATATGTCACCCTATGGGCGCGACGCATAATTATCACTTTACCGTCTCATATATTGCAAATTTTCTCAGTTTTCACCCGTAACGTCAATAAATAGGGACGGAAGACATCCTAGCTGCAGTTAGCAATAAATGCTGAATTAATTACATGCTGTATATCGCTTGGAACTAGCTGCTTTCGCTCACTCAGAGCAGACGACACATTCTGCAGGAAGTCATTCACTGGAGTGTTGTGAGCATGCATGTGTAAATGCCCTTAGGAAGAAAGGGCGCGAGAGCTGCGGCGTATTCTTTGTCATCTGCTGACTCTAGAACTCCCATGGGCTTCCGCAGCTCGACGTCGCGCCACCGCAGTCGATCACGGAGGCCACGGCTCGACGCGTTTCTCTTTTCGCCCGATGGAGGGCACGTTGGCGTCGTGGCCTACGGCACGAGTTTATCGGGCAGCCCGAGTGAGCGCTGTTTCCCCTCCTCAAGAATTCTTGCTCTATGGTCCAGCTATTCACCAACCCATGTGGTCTCATGTTCAGATTGAGTGTTTAACTCAACACTTGTTGACCAGCAGTCTCAGCCCAGTTTATTATTTTGCTATCATTGTGTTTGGCTCCACTCACTCTGCAAGAAAGCCCATGATATTCAAAAGCTTGCACAGCAGGTACAGTAAGCACCACTTGCACCTGTTCACGAGGTGCGGCACGGTGCCATTAATCTCAGTGGTGCAACAGCGGCATCCTCCAAGCCACGGCATACCAATTCAGAAAGTCGGGGAAAGGTAGCAGAACTGGTTCACGATTTTCTTGCTAAGTAGCACATGGACAGAGGCACCATTGAAGCACCGGTCATGCACTCCGCTGCGTCTTCATAAGATGTGTCTACTCTGCTGAAAGCAATCATGCATTAAATGTACGAACTGTGACATATGCATGGACGGCATGCATTAAGCAGCCAAAACACAATGCCTGCACCACTGACGAACTACACAATTTCTGAGTTTCTCGGGTACTACCATAAACTAGTTGAGTGGTGCTGGCAAATCGAACAGATGTAGAAGATTTAAGTGCTTTGCCAGGCAGCTGTAGCAACTGTTTTTATACTTTCAATATACACTGTAAGCAGCAGGCCAGAAAAAATTTTAAAATGCTTTTGTGATTTTGGAACTGGCATTTGGAATTGGTGAGCTTGAACTGTCCACTGAGAACTGTGTATGGATGTTAGCAAATAAGGCGAATTTCCCCTCATTAAATCCATTTCCTTGTGCTTTATGTACCACAGCCCACAAAATAGGTAATGGACTATGTTTAAATTTAAAGCATGCTTAGCAAAAAAAAAAAAAAAGAAACATGACAAGTTTGTAGAGGCCAAATGCTTTTATTCTGAACACAAGTAGAAAAAGATACCAGAAACAAAAACATAAAGTGGCAAGGAAAGGTCTGCTGTGTTGGTTACAAGACTGGCATGTGCTTGACACGACTGCAATAATGCAGGTTTTTGCCCATGACTTGAGTTGCATGTGAGGAATTATGACTACACATTACAGATGTCTCATAATTGAGTACTTTTTACTCAGCAACACTTGCATTAAATCCAATTATGTGTAGCCAGTTGCATTAATGAGGAGGAGATACAAGAAAACAAATTTGGAGGAACGTACATAACACAAAAACTGCAGTCATGCGAACAGTAGCATTGTGGTTGTATGCGTTTGGAGGGGCATGCCAACTATACAATCACAATTTTAGGCACTGGGTTTCCATACAAGTCTCGTTTCCCTGCAGCATGCACAATGAACGGCTATTAGTAATATTGAGCTGAGTTCTTAAAGAAGGAAGGGACGACAAGTGGCAAGATAAGCAGTTACCAATGGACAACAGCAGCAGTCCTGCAGTGCGAGTTAAAGGGGCCCTGCCACATCTTTGAACATAGCCAGAATATGTGCTTAATCAGCCACGGAGGCTCCTGTATATATGTCCAACAAATTTTACTGCACTGCACACACCAGGAAACCACCTGCTTTTCTTCCAACAAATGGCTTCAGTAGGTGGACACAGACTACGTAGGAGACGGAAGGACTGCTACTGGCTGGTTCACAAGCACGGTTACCCCGGTCACTGTGGTGCACTGCCACATTCCTGCAGCCTGCTTGTCGTCACTGCAGAAGTGCGAATACATTTAAAGAAAATAAAAAGAGAGAAAACACTCGAGGTCATGGTGTGCACCGACATAGGCTCTTGCTCCTTTGTCACACCCCTCTGTGTAACATCCAACATACTCGTTGAGATGAAAGGAGAGCGAACACGCTCGGACAGTGCAGCTCCCCTCACATTTGACGATGTAACTCCGCTAAACTAATGGACTTGAAAAACTGTTGTGGCAGCTTGAGGCAATGAACTCCGTCAGCAATGTCATTTGAAAATTACTTGGCCTATCTAAAAGCCCCAGATGACACAGTAGAATGGTCATTGCAACTTGTTCCATGAAAAAGTTCCAATGAACAATGATAAGAAATGGGGGAAACCAATGGAGAAGGGGTGGGGAATATAGACCTAACGGATTACAGTAATGATTCTTCCACTGCTTTCATAGGGCAATGATTGGGAACTGTAATGTAATTAATTACATCTATCAAAGAAGTAACAATAAATCAAATCAGTTACATTATTGCCTGTATGTGTGACTGCTAAACTTTTTGAGCTTGTATTAGAGAAATAATTTAAGGGTCCTTGCAGGGTATTTATTCAAATGCCATTGGTGAGGACTTGCAATTTCAGGCATATCCAATGAGTTTCATTTCCACACATGAATTATGCAAAGTTAACACGTCCACATCCTGGCAAAAGCATAGAAATAATAATACACTTCGTTGCAAAGCACTGAAGGTGTTATATGATGTGCCACACACAAGGACAACTCGATTTTGTTGACGCGTTTCACCCAATTCACCTGTTGCTGATGCAAACCTAATGGGCTGGTTCATCAGCTGCCCTTCCCTGATCAGATGCAGCCACGAGCCATTCCTCTGTAAAAAACAAAAGCAAAAAACATTTCTAAACATAAATTTAAGAAGGCATCTTGACTTCAATGAATATTCTTGGCAGGCCTTATTGCAATACTGATGAACTAGGCCCCAGTCAGTGCTTGCCGAGAACATTGATGAAGTGCTTACTGTAATGCACTTTGAGTTTAAAGGGACACTAAAGGCAAATATTAAGCTTGGTAACAATGATTTGTTATCTTTGTAGAAAATTATCACCGCTTTCTGCGTGCCAGCAAACGAATTTAGAATTTGTTATGTTGGAAACTAATAGAGAAAGTCGCTGGCGCCACTACTCAGCTTCACTGGTGTGACAACCAAGGACTGGATGTATATGCTGCCTGTTTCGGCAAGTGGCGAAAAGGTAGTGCTGCAGCGAGATTTCGCTGGCTCTGTTTGAAAGGCATAGCGAACAGCTCTTGCCAATAGTAACAAAAATTGCCAAACAGTTCAGTGATGCAGCACTGACTGCATTGTACGTTGTGAAATGAAAACACTGCCATTAGCCAAGGGAAAGGAGAGTGCAGCCGACTGAAACCAGCTCAATGGTCACATTAGACCACAAGAACTCTGTCCTACCTCACATTTGTTGTTATCAAGAATGTCTACTTTACTTTTCACCTGTAAGATTCCACAGTAGTTGAGGAACTTGAAACTAGATCACACGACATCACTTCTTAGCATCAGAGAGGGTGACACAACTCCAATTTCTCAATTTCGTCATTTTCTCGCTGTGAAAGCTTTGTTCTCGCTAGAAATGGTGAACTGTTTATTACAAAAAAATCACTGCATCTCCACTAATGTGAATCATGACAAGTGGCGAAGCAATGGGTATCTTACCGGTATATCACCGTACATCACTGTCGCGCAGCCACTGCGAATGTGAAATGAGTGACATAAACTATATATAGATACAAATGTACTGATTTGGTTCCTCTTTAATGCTGTTGCGTTTTAGTCCCCTTGTTATAAGTCGTATATCGTCTTGAGTTCTGTATGCACATACACACATATGTTTCGACTATATAGCAACGGTTTTCTATATACCGCGACAGCGAGAGCCGACGACAAAGCTGTCATAAGGTGCTGCGGTGTTTCGCACAGGAAACGTCAGCCTCTTCTAACTGGCTTGCTTTACCGTGGCCACAACGACGCCATTATACGCCGACAGCCCGGGCGCCTTAGCGGGAACTCGTTAGAATCGCTTCTGACCCGACAACTCACCGTCTGAGTGCACTGCCTCCAGGATCAGCCCACACATCCGCACCGTGACGGACAGACAACGCGGACGGACAAGGCTAGACCCTAAGGTGCTTTGCCCCTAAAAACCTAATCTTTCAATCCAGCGGAATTTAATACTTCCATTCAGTGGCTTATGACACATTTATATTACACTCCATTACTAGATCAAGTTTACAGGCGCTGCACCCCACCATTTACTTAAAGTTGCACAAGTCCGTTCATGATTTCTCTGCACCCTATCTGGTGATCATGCCAGCTCTGTGCAAATGTGTGGGTGTCATGCTTTGCTATATGAAACAGCTTTCATACTTTACATATGCAGTCACCACCAAAGTGATTTATTTACATGCCACACTTGTTTGTTTGCCACATGCAAGCCTGAAAACTTGTCGTCAGGCCGTAGAAACAAAATCACTAGAGAACAAGAACACGTGAGCTATGCCATATATGGTAACATATGATAATTCTTTACAAAAGCATGCATCGACCACGTGTACGTGACACAGCTGATACCGCACTTCTTAGTTTCCAGCAGCATAAAGTACAGAGAAGGTGCAATAGCTAATGCATCCTCTCTCAGCTATTTTAACCCATATGTGTATATGATTTGTGTCTGAAGGCCTGCAGAACAGCATGACCTCGTACACGGGCTTTGACACAACTTAAAAAAGGTTGCAAATGTATTTCTGCATGCTCTTTTCAGCCCCTCGCACACTGGCTAGCTTCTGCACAAGCATTAGCGAGAGGAGGCAAAAGGTGAATGGTTGTGGCTCTTGATACGCTGTTTATTTTGCATCTTGTGTGCCAAAGGTTAAATATATTCCTTTTTCCTGTGGCAATGCATTTGTTGGCCAAACTGGCCGGTGTATTAATGTCCGAATGAAAGAGCACTGAGCCTCTCTTTCGACTTGTGATGGTGCGCACTTGCCGTGACTGCAAGGGAATGGGTGGCACCCGTGTTTGATAAGGTCAGCATTTTGTACCGGGGAAAGAGCAAAACAGAGAGTTGTGGAAGCTTTATCTATATTGTCAAATGAGGTAGCATGTGTAAGTGCCACATCATTATGCCTAAGTGAAAAAGGATTATGTTTTCTTAGATCTGCCATTCCGGGTACGATTAGTTATTAGTATTGCTCAGTATCCGTTTGTACTTGTTATGCAGCATCTGTTTGTGTTTGTTAGTGACTTGCAGATGTGCAGGCAACAACGAAAGGTTTTTATATGACGGTGTATTTCTAAATAAATTTCAGCTGTTAGTCCAGCTTCACCCTGTGGCCTCCTTTTAGGGGCGAAGCTCCTTAAGGCGTGGGTCGTGCGTCCCCGATGTATGTAGTTGTAGGTAGCCACCGGCGCGTGCCTCTCTCTCTCTCACTCTTCCATCTGCTGTCTTGTGAGAGAGAGACAGAGAGAGAGCGAAAGGCGCGTGTTGATGGAAACGCTCTTTCTTAAACGAACGCTCTACCAGCTCGCAAAGAAGGAGAACGCGCCCTTACCCGCGAGAGACAACGATGGCGCAGGCAGCGTCTCCTAGCGAGTTTCTTGACGGAGAAATACCATATATATAGGCACTGGAACTTGACTTGGAATGAAGTGCCGGTGGGAGATTTCACTTGTGCATAGTTGAACCATAAGGGTTCGTAGCGTGCGCGTTAGCTAAATTAATCCGGAACTCGGCACGATCTACGATGAACATGCCGAGCTTCGCCCACTCATCATCATTCACTCCGTGGATATGCTGTAATTTTTTTCTTTGTCCACGTGTTTTTTAGCTGGTTCTCTTCTTCGATCATCCAAGTCCATTTTGGCCATGTGTCCGCCTGGGTGATGCCACTGCCCTTTATTAGATGCTTCATACATACCTTAATAAGCAAAAAACCAGCTGGAAAATTCCTTTCCTCCTCTCAGGTACTGTCGGTTGCTGACACTTCCACAGCTTCGGCGCCTTGCATAGCCACCGAAAGCGTCACACGCTGTTGCCTAGCTTGGACTCTATAACTCGAAGGACTTAGAGTCCTTCAGCCCCCCATTAAGCACGCACTAAAACAATCGTGGAGCCAAGCGTGCGTCAGCACGCCCCCGAGACGCTGGCAGCCATGACGCCACCCACCACTGTGAGATGATGGTGTTGGTAGAGAGCATCTTGTGGTGCATGCACAGAACTCGAATGCAGGCAGATTCTGCTGAGAGCTCAAGCCATTTCTCAGGCATCTAGCAAAGGAAGCAATCGTGATATCGTATGGATGAAACCTCAGCAGACCTCAAGGCCAGCTGCATTCATGTGTATTCGAACTGCATCCGAGAAATATGTCAGCAAACTTCTTCATGTAACTGCAAATACTATGTCCATACGTTTCACCTGCACTTCGTGAACCAGTTCACGGCGGCACTGCACTCCAGCATTCGTTGCACGAGTTCGACATGGCAGCCTCGGCACCGCGGTATTCATTTTAAAAAAAAGTGCAGTCATCACGCAGGTGTAGTCACAATTTCCCTGCACCTTCTCACTAGGTAGTGCAGAGTTCATGCAGCGCAAGATGCTGAAACCGCAGCAGATGACAAAGCCGGCTAGATTTGTGTGTATTTTAATGGTGTCCAGCAAGTACGCCAGTGAGCCTTTTCCAGTAATTTGACATGCCATCCAACATAAACGGCACTGATTTTCACGAATTGTAACCACCACAACCCGTGAGGCAACTGCACGTTATAACAGGCTTATGCGACATTTGCACTACCGCATTCGTTTTGGCATCATGCTCCAGCTGCACTTTTTGCAACTGTGGAAGTCGTCACGGATGAGCGAGAAGGCAGGACACTGAGTTCGTGGACACAAGTTTATTCCAATCCCGCTTTAGCATAGGAGTCCACCACGCACACCTCGAGCACATGCTGTCACTAGCTTCTGTCACTAGCTTCTGTCACTAGCTTCGCATGGCTTTGCCTAGATGGCAGCATCTGCAACATATCCAATGCAATCAAGCACCTCCCACTTCTGGTATGTCCGTGGGAAGTGTCCTGGCAATGTGAATGCGTGTCTATAGCACAGTCACTGGTACTGGCGTCTTCTGCGTTGTCGTGACCTCAGGAATATGAAACTAGCTGCGTCCAGTTTCTGCGTACAGTACCAGTGTCGGTGACGACCTAGTAAGATCGAGACTCATCGGCTGGGGCTTGTACTGTCCCTTTGCTCTTCATAGCTGTTATCCACACGACATCTCCATAAAAAAGTTTTGGCAACTGGCGGACTCCGGGACATCTGTCGAAGTCTTTCCTTTAGTGTTTTCGGTATGTTTCCTCAAAATTCCGAAGACTGTCTTGATATGGCAATTGGGGTGCCAGCTTGGTGAGGCAAAGAGGAAGCCTGGATCTCAGCCGGCAACCAGTGAGTAGTTTGGCAGGGCTATACCCATTCTTCAAAGGAGTCAACCCGTTAGCTAGAAGTGTCAGGTAAGGGTCTTTAATCTTCGTCATGGATGTCTTGACGATTTTCGCCGCAGCCTCTGCAAGTCCATTACTTTGGAGATAGTAAGGGCTAGATGTAATGTGCTTGAAGCAGTAGTCTTGGGCGACGAGTGAAAATTCAGTCGACGAAAACTGCGGGCCGTTGTTGGAAACCACTTCTTTGGGAGTTCCGTGGCGTGCAAAAATTGACTTGCAGTGGCTGACTACAGCTGTGGACATAAGCTTCTTGAGTCGAACCAGTTCAGGGAATCTGGAAAAGGAGTTCGTAGCTATGAGCCACCACTGGTTCTTGAAGTGGAACAAGTCTATTGCAATGCATTCTTTCTGGAAAACCAGACCTGATTAGTCACAATTTCCGGATCACCCTTGCTTGAATGCACCGATGACATTGCTTGACCATGGACGAGACGTCAGATCCTATGGTGGGCCACCAGACACAATCTCTGGCTCGAGCAAGTGTCTTCATTACGCCAAAATTTCCTTCATGCAAAAGTCGTAGGACTTTTTCAGCAAGAGTCAGGGATGACAACTCGCAATGCGTAGAGGAGTATCTCGTTCTCCACAGAGAGCTGGTGCCGATGGTCATGGAAGGGTTTTAGGTCGGCTTGTCAACCTCTTCTGGACGGCCGTTCCCTCTTGCACAACAGGCAAAGTTGCATACAGACAGGGCTTCTTGTTTGTGATGCTTTAGCCATTGGAGGCAGCAGTCCTTTACGGACTAGAAGTTGTCAGGAGCCTAGGAAAGCTTCCATACTTCTTCTGCTCAGTGTCTGAGTCCGCCACCACCTCGAGCACATGCTGTCACTAGCTTGCGCATGGCTTGCCTAGATGGCAGCATCGGCAACATATCCAATGCAATCAAGCACCTCCCACTTCTGGTATGTCCAGTGGGGAAGTGTCCTGGCAATGTGAAATGCGTGTCTATAGCACAGTCACTGGTACTGGCGTCTTCTGCGGTGTCGTGACCTCAGGAATATGAAACTAGCTGCGTCCAGTTTCTGCGTACAGTACCAGTGTCGGTGTTGACCCAGTAAGATCGAGACTCATCGGCTGGGGCTTGTACTGTCCCTTTGCTCTTCATAGCTGTTATCCACACGACATCTCCATAAAAAAGTTTTGGCAACTGGCGGACTCCAGGACATCTGTCGAAGTCTTTCCTTTAGTGTTTTCGGTATGTTTCCTCAAAATTCCGAAGACTGTCTTGATATGGCAATTGGGGTGCCAGCTTGGTGAGGCAAAGAGGAAGCCTGGATCTCAGCCGGCAACCAATGAGTAGTTTGGCAGGGCTATACCCATTCTTCAAAGGAGTCAACCCGTTAGCTAGAAGTGTCAGGTAAGGGTCTTTAATCTTCGTCATGGATGTCTTGACGATTTTCGCCGCAGCCTCTGCAAGTCCATTACTTTGGAGATAGTAAGGGCTAGATGTAATGTGCTTGAAGCAGTAGTCTTGGGCGACGAGTGAAAATTCAGTCGACGAAAACTGCGGGCCGTTGTTGGAAACCACTTCTTTGGGAGTTCCGTGGCGTGCAAAAATTGACTTGCAGTGGCTGACTACAGCTGTGGACATAAGCTTCTTGAGTCGAACCAGTTCAGGGAATCTGGAAAAGGAGTTCGTAGCTATGAGCCACCACTGGTTCTTGAAGTGGAACAAGTCTATTGCAATGCATTCTTTCTGGAAAACCAGACCTGATTAGTCACAATTTCCGGATCACCCTTGCTTGAATGCACCGATGACATTGCTTGACCATGGACGAGACGTCAGATCCTATGGTGGGCCACCAGACACAATCTCTGGCTCGAGCAAGTGTCTTCATTACGCCAAAATTTCCTTCATGCAAAAGTCGTAGGACTTTTTCAGCAAGAGTCAGGGATGACAACTCGCAATGCGTAGAGGAGTATCTCGTTCTCCACAGAGAGCTGGTGCCGATGGTCATGGAAGGGTTTTAGGTCGGCTTGTCAACCTCTTCTGGACGGCCGTTCCCTCTTGCACAACAGGCAAAGTTGCATACAGACAGGGTCTGCTTGTTGGGATGTCTTTAGCCATTGGAGGCAGCAGTCCTTTACTGGACTAGAAGTTGTCAAGGAGCCTAGGAAAGCTTCCATACTTTCTTCTAGCTCAGTGTCTTCAGTATCTCGCGACGATGCTCTAGAAAATGGGTCTGCGGCTAGAAGCTCTTTCGCTCCTGTTTGCAGCTGAATCCCGGTGCTCTTTGTGTAGCTTGCCGATTCCTTGAAATTCCGCTGGAAGTTCTTTTGTGTTCACTTTGCCAGAAACGCCGCTTACGAACATCAATATCCGGAGTTCTTCGGTGACCTGCGAAGCAGTGGAGTGCAGATCCCATCCAAGACAGACATTTTGAATGGTTCACGATTGCAGTAGATGAGCTCGATCCTTGCTATTCCTGTGGCTGGAAAGAGCTTTCCGTCTGGACCATGGAGCTGACGGAGAGGAGGTCTGTTTTTCAGAATTCTGAATACCTGCACTGGAAGAACGGTTTCGCCAACACCAGTGTCAATTGCAAAATCTAATGACTGGCTTTGAACCCAGACTGCTGCCTCCCACACTCCAGCATCCGACGTCTTGATTGCTCCGAGGAATGCTGCTTCGGGAGCTTCTTGCTGGGTTTCGACACAATCCAGGTGTCGCGACAGGCATACTAGGCATACTGAGGTGTCGTGACCCTTTTTCTGGCAATATCTGCATACTTCAGAGCATGCTGGGCAGAGAGTGCGAGTGTGACGATCGTGTCCACGCCAACTACATGGTTTCTTTTGCTGTGTTCTTGCCTGAGAGTGTGGCTGGCTTGCTTGCCCCACGTGAGGAACTGCTGCTTTTTTCTTGCTCTTTTTGCTTTGAGGCACACCGATTGCTTTGGGGACCCGATGAAAGTTTGTTCACAGATGACACTTCCGGGTGAAGTTCAGCTTGTTGCTGACGGACGGTCTCGATCTGGCAGATGGAATCAAGAGCCTTTTGCAGCGTGAGGTCTGCGTCGAGCTGCAACCTGGCAGATAGCTGCTTGTGTTTGATCCCAACCACAAGGCAGTTGCATACAAACTCCTCTTGAAGAGTACTGAACTCACAATATTTCGAAAGCTTGTGGAGCACAGTGATGAAATCATTGGCCGACTCACCATCATTTTGCGTTCTGGTGTTGAATCTGGCTCGTTCAAAGATTACGTTACGTCGCAGAATAAAATACTTGTTGAACTGCTCCACGACTGCATTGAATTTCTTGGAGTTCTCCTCAGATAAAGCAAAGGTAGCAAAGATTTCCTCAGATTGCTCACCCATGATGAGAGTATACTTAATGTTGCTCAGGCTTTACACATAAGTCTGAAGAGGCTCAGAAACCAAAACGCCATTTCCACTTCGGCCACTCATTTGGCAATGAAAAGTTAAAGGCGTCCGGCGGTTGAATAATGAACGACGCCATGGCCTCGAACGTTAGGAGGTTGATCTGCTTGAGCTCCGAGAATAAGCGTGTAGGGAGCAGCTCACCAGCGCTTTCTTGCTTGTGGCGTCCTCCGCAAGGATATAGCTAGAGGCCGATGTCCACTGGTAGCACCTGTCTTCTGACACCATGTCGAAGTCGTCAGGGACGAGCGAGAAGGCAGGATGCTGAGTTCGTGGACACACATTTATTTCAAACGTGTTCTAGCCTAGGGGTCCGCCACGCACACCTCGAGCACACACTGTCACGAGCTTCGCGTGGCTCTGCCTAGATGTCAGCATCTACAACAGGAAGGTTCCCTGCACGATGGCGGCACCTACATGGCACCACCATGAACTAGTTCAGATAGTGCAGGGCGAAATGAATGAACCTGCTATTCAGCATAGGTGGCGCACTTTCACGAATCACAACCGTCACAACTCGTGAGCCAATCAACCATAGCAGGGAGCACGACATTTTAACGCTTGCATTTGCTTCGGCATTGCACCGCTGCTGCACTTGTTGAAACGCTCCCTGCAAGATGGCGGCACCCACACAACATTGCTGTGAACCAGTCCAGGTAGTGCAGGGTGAAACGAATGAACCTTGACGCCAACCATATTCCCACCTCTAAATCACAAACACCTCAGTGGATTGCATCGACACAAAGAAATCCTGCTGGAAACAAGATTTCTCTGTAGTAATAGGGAAACAGCAGCACAGGTGTTCCCGAGTATTCTCTCAAAAGTAGCTATGGGGTGGCGTGCAGCAGAACATGTTACGGGGCTGGTTGGTCTTGCATTCTTCAGATTTCAAACGCTCTGTCCTGTCAGGTTCATCATGTGCTGTTTCAATAAACTAAGTTGGAGTACAGTGCCCATCCTGTCCAGTCTCTCTGCGTCCGTGTCCATTTGTTTGCGCTGCTTACGTTTGAAATATGAAGAGTGGCATATAGTAATGCCTCTACAGGAAGCAAATGAAAAGAGCATGTACAATTGTCATGTAGCCTCTTTTTCCTTATGCTATTATTTTTGCCAGATGTTACGTTTCCTTGGGTCACACATTCTTTTATTCTATGCTACCTTAGGGGCTCTGCTGTAATTTATTTCTAAGAGATTGTAATTTGGGCCTAGACTAGTCACTTCTATAGGCATCTATTCACTGTGGCCTCGCAGGTATCTGCAAAAGCAGCTCTTACTGAAGCTGTCAAAGTGCACCTTCTCTACTCACAAATGAACACCAATTCTTAGTTTATCTCAATTAGGCTGGTATTAAAGTATCTTCAAGAAATAAATTCCCATGGGCTTTCCACCTCCCAGCTACGTTCAAAGCGGAGCCAAATCAAAACATGCAAACACAAGGTCAGTGCTGCCCTGTGCTCACATTTTCCTGTGCGGATTAACCTGGAAGGATGTCACACCAAATTGGCCAAATGCTTACAGCACCGTTAAACCAAAGAGCGTCATTCACTTTACTGCTGTGCTGCAAGGACGATGGCACAGAAAAAGGTGTCATCAAACGTTCTTTTACCATGTGTTTGTCTTTGCCATGCTACGACGAAGTGCTGCATGCCGTATCAACAAGCCCATACACGCAACCTTATTGGCTTCATTCAGTTTGCATCATGTAGCCTTTACCCTTTGTTGGGCACGGCCTGTCTGTGAGAACGGCAGCCCTGGCAGTCCGTATAAGCAAGCATGCAAACACGCGACAGCAAAAGCAGGTACTAGTGTTCCTCGGTTTATTACAACACGGGACTCTAACGAAGTGTTCCGATGAACTTCCGACTATGCTCACTTTACGGTGAATCGTGCAGCGCAGCGTGCTGATCACCGTACATCAGCGCTGGATGGACTGGCGGTTCAGCACGAGCGCGCCAGTACTTGTTCCGTCTACTCACATGTTTCGCACTGTTTTAGTTCAATGAATCCTCGGCTGCAACCCATGGCTGTACAGGCCCAACAAAGGCGATTAACAATCTGAGGTTCGTCATGCCCAACTTAGTCACACGCCGCAAGAAAACTGTGGATCGCAGGCACGCGGGTTCGTCGCGCTTAAACAAGTGACTGTGCGGCAACTCACCGTTTTCTTCGGCATTTTCACGGTAGAAGTAGCTTGCACGCCGTGCAAGTCGAGTCTATGACGCGCCGAGGCCTAAATGCAAGAATGAGAAATACATGAACAGCGTTGCTTTACGACACAAGAAGTGATTTAGGATGACGTACCTTAATGTAGCTGGTCTTCGGTGTAGAAGGCAGAATGGTCGATGTTGTGTATAAACTCTTTGGCCACGAAATCATTAAGCGATATCGAGCAACGCGTACAGCAACAGTGTAAAGCACAGGCTTTTGAGCAAACGGGGACTGGGGACATGCTGAGGAATCGTTCCCTAGCTGCTTCAGCACCTATCTAGGGGCAGAATGTACCTCCCTAAGGGTACGTCACATCCGGGTTTGAGCCAAACCGGCCGCAGCCAGACTCCGGCGATACGCTTCTAGCAAAACTGCCAGACCGGTGACACAGCACGTGCACGCCGTTCTCCCCCTCTCAACACCCCTTTCCTCGCTGTGCGCCAACAGCGGACGGAGAGCTTTGGCACAATGGATATTCGAGGAACCGCATCGGGGGAAGGGGACTGCCGGACTTGCTCCTCCTTGCAAACTAGTAGTACTGGTTCAGGAATTTTGTTCACGCAGCATGTGCCAGCGTGGCGTGCCTTTCGGCACGGTTTGGAAGGTCGTTTTGAAGGGCCTTGGTTTTGCCATTGCTGAGTAAAACTGACATCCGCGAAGTCTTCGATGCGCGTTTTTTTTTCTTTTGCTTCACATGCAGTATTACTGCTACTGCTGCTATCACTATAATTCCACCTGGTCAAACTTTGAGAAGGCAGAATTATTTGACATCTTCGAAACAAGTGTGCTTGCCACGCTTGACGGCTACACGCATGTGTTCATACTTACGCGCACACACAAGGAAAGCAGCTAGCCGTGTATCTGATGAGCGTGCGAGACACAAAGCAAATGCTCGGGAAAAAATGAGCCTGCACAAAGCTTTAAACATAATATCCACAAGGGCTTTTATATGGCAGATTGTTATGAAAAGGGAATCTGCGGGAATTAGAGAAATATGAAAGCCGCGCAATTAACTCATTATGAGATTGTACCAGCTTATGTGCGATAGCAATTCACTGCTCCGTGCTGGTAGCAAGATGAGCTATTGTTGCTGTTTTACGTTGTTTTTCTTTCTTTTGCCAGCGAGCAAAGCACATATTAAACGTTAACAGCTGCCACAAATCTGTCTGGTTAAGCAAAATAATGTTAGTGTTGAAACGAGATGACACCAGCCTTGGCCCCTGCTTCGTTTCTTTTTTTTTACCTGAAACGCAAAAAACCGAACGTGTCGGGGTCAGCTCGGACCCTTTTGGTGTGAGTGCTGGTCTTTGAATCTTTGTGCAAGGCGGCCGTATCAAAGAAGCGTGTCATCTGTTAGTTTGAACTGCCGAAAAAAGAGAGTATACGTGAAGGTGAAAGTCTGGAAAGACGTTAGAAGTGCCCACTAGAACAGTGCTTGCGGGCTGTCTCAATTATACTAGTTATCTTGACAAATGGAAAATTGATTAACATCTCTCATGTTATTTTTAAGTGCAAAAGCAGCTTACACACGCGTGGCGAACAAGTTAGCTCTGGTGCACTTGTAGGCGACATATACTTTGTGTTCAGGCAAGTGCAGCTGCAATCATCATGTCCTGCGGGAAATATCAAAGAATCGCTCAGTGTACAGGTTAAACGTTCTACGACTTCTCACTTTTAGGTAAAGAAAGTTCTTTGTGCGAAATTCCGAAGGAAGTAATTTGATGGTGTGCTTAAATTATTTATACAATAATAAGACTGAAGCAATTTGACAGTGCATTTAAAATAGTCTTTATATAGAAGTAAGAACGAAGCCATTTGACGATGTATTTAAAACGTTCTTTATACAGAATTAAGAGGGAAGTATTTATATGTGATGACTAAAATATTCTTTATACAAAAGTAAGTAGGAAGCCTTTAGACAGTGTAGTTAGAATATTCTTTTTACAAAAGTAAGTAGGGAGCCTTTCGACAGTGTAGTTAGAATATTCTTTATACAGAAGTAAGAGAGAAGTCCTTAGACGTTCTAGCTAAAAAGTTCTTTATACAGAAGAAAGTAGTAGGTCTTTAGACATTCTACGAACAAGGGTTACTACAGTGTAAATGTCTCTAGACTGTCAGTACAGTCAATAGAAAGCTCATAGGTGGTCTACTCAATGTAAACAGGCATTTTTGTAAGGGCAAGACTATAGTCTTACCTTTTTTGGCATTTTGGGCAAGATTTTGAGAGACCGTATTTTTATTCAGGAAGGCGCGCAATAACTAGAGGAACGATATACGATGCGGTAAAACGCAGTTTGTGCGACTTCTGATCGAGTCAAAATTTCACAAAAAAAACCCAATATTATAGTCTTACCTTTCTTGGCATTTTGGGAAAAATTTTGAGAGACCGTATTTGGATTCAGGAAGGCGCGCAATAAGTATAGGAATGCTCTATGATGCGGCCAAACGTATTTAGAGCGACTTCTGAACGAGTCAAAATTTCACAAAAAAACCAATACTATAGTCTTACCTTTCTTGGCATTTTGGGAAAGATTTTGAGAGACCGTATTTTTATTCAGGAAGGCGCGCAATAAGTACAGTAATGATCTACCATGCGGTAAAACGCAGTTTGTGCGACTTCTGATCGAGTCAAAATTTCACAAAAGACCCAATACTATAGTCTTACCTTTTTTTGGCATTTTGGGCAAAATTTTGATAGACCGTATTTTTATTCAGGAAGGCGCGCAATAAGTAGAGGAATGCTCTATGATGCGGCCAAACGTATTTAGAGCGACTTCTGAACGAGTCAAAATTTCACAAGAAACCCAAGACCATAGTCTTACCTTTTTTGGCATTTCGGGCAAAATTTTGAGAGACCGTATTTTTATACAGGAAGGCGCGCAATAAGTAGAGGAACAATATACGATTCGGTAAAACGCAGTTTGTGCGACTTCTGATCGAGTCAAAATTTCAGAAAAAACCCAATACTATAGTCTTACCTTTTTTTGGCATTTGAGTTTGTGCGACTTCTGATCGAGTCAAAATTTCAGAAAAAACCCAATACTATAGTCTTACCTTTTTTTGGCATTTTGGGCAGAATTTTGAGAGACCGTATTTTTATTCAGGAAGGCACGCAATAAGTAGAGGAATGCTCTATGATGTGGCCAAACGTATTTAGAGCGACTTCTGAACGAGTCAAAATTTCACAAAAGAACCAAGACTATCGTCTTACCTTTTTGGCATTTTGGGCAAGATTTCGAGAGACCGTATTTTTATTCAGGAAGGCGCGCAATAAGGAGAGGAACAATATACGCTTCGGTAAAACGCAGTTTGTGCGACTTCTGATCGAGTCAAAATTTCACAAAATACCCAATACTATAGTCTTACCTTTCTTGGCATTTTGGGCAAGATTTTGAGAGACCGTATTTTTATTCAGGAAGGCGCGCAATAAGTAGAGGAATGATCTACGATGCGGTAAAACGCAGTTTGTGCGACTTCTGATCGAGTCAAAATTTCACAAAAGAACCCAATACTATAGTCTTACCTTTTTTGGCATTTTGGGCAAAATTTTGAGAGACGGTATTTTTATTCAGGAAGGTGCGCAATAAGTAGAGGAATTCTCTACCAGTAGGGCACCCAGGATCTCTACCAGGGGGGGTTCAATCTTTCACGAAGGGCCGGGCATGCTATTACTCAGTTGTTGCGTGTGTAAAAAAAAGTAAATAAAATGCCAAATAATAGTAACATCAATGATGATGATTATTTTATTATTTTTTCGGCATCTTGCAGAGACATTAGCGCCACATTCTTCTAGGACATAGGAGCAGTTACGGAGTGGGATGGGATTAAGTCGGCCTCAGGGGGGGTTACAACACCCGAAACCCCCCCCCCCCCCCGTCGGTTCGCCACTGTCCTCTACGATGCGGTAAAACGCATTTTGTGCGACTTCTGATCGAGTCAAAATATCACAAAAAACCCGATACTATTGTCTTACCTTTCTTGGCATTTCGGGCAAAATTTTGAGAGACCGTATTTTTATTTAGGAAGGTGCGCAATAAGTATAGGAATGCTGTACGAGGCGGGAAAACGCATTTAGAGCGACTTCTGAACGAGTCAAAATTTCACAAAAAACCGAAGACTATAGTCTTACCTTTTTGGCATCTTGGGCAAATTGTTGAGGGACCGTATTTTTATCCAGGAAGGCGCGCAATAAGTAGAGGAAGGCTCTACGATGCGGGAAAACGCATTTTATGCGACTTCTGATCGAGTCAAAATTTCACAAATACCCAAGACTATAGTCTTAACTTTTTTGGAATTTTGGGCAAAATTTTGAGAGACCGTATTTTTATTCAGGAAGGCGCGCAATAAGTAGAGGAATGCTCTACGATGCGGGAAAACGCATTTTGTACGACTTCTGATCGAGTCAAAATTTCACAAGAAACCCAATACTATAGTCTTACCTTTTTTTGGCATTTTGGGCAAAATTTTGAGAGACCGCATTTTTATTCAGGAAGGCGTGCAATAAGTAGAGGAATGCGCTACCAGTAGCGCACCCAGGATCTCTACCAGGGGGGTGGGGGGGTTCAATCTTTCACGAACGGCCGGGCATGCCATTACACAGTTGTTGCGTGTGTAAAAAAAGTAAATAAAATGACAAATAATAGTAACATCAAAGATGATGATTACTTTTAGTATTTTGTTCGGCATTTTGCAGAGACATTAGCGCCACATTCTTCTAGGACATAGGAGCAGTTACGGAGGTGGATGGAATTAGGTCAGCCTCAGGGGGGGGGGGGGTTGCAACACCCGAAACACCCCCCCCCCCCCCTTGGGTTCGCCACTGTCCTCTACGATGCGGTAAAACGTATTTTGTGAGACTTCTGATCGAGAGACCGTATTTTTATTCAGGAAGGCGCGCAATAAGTAGAGGTATGCTCTACGATGCGGGAAAACGCATTTTGTGCTTCTTCTGATCGAGTCAAAATTTCACAGAAAACCCAATACTATAGTCTTACCTTTTTTGGCATTTTGGGAAAAATTTTGAGAGACCGTATTTTTATTCAGGAAGGCGCGCAATAAGTATAGGAATGCTCTATGATTGCGGCCAACGTATTTAGAGCGACTTCTGAACGAGTCAAAATTTCACAAAAAACCCAATACAGTCTTACCTTTTTTGGCATTTTGGGCAAAATTTTGAGAGACCGTATTTTATTCAGGAAGTCGCGCAATGAGTAGAGGAATGCTCTACGATGCGGGTAAACGCATTTTGTGCGACTTCTGATCGGATCCAAATTTCACAACGAGTCAAAATTTCACAGAAAACCCAATACTATAGTCTTACCTTTTTTGGCATTTTGGGAAAAATTTTGAGAGACCGTATTTTTATTCAGGAAGGCGCGCAATAAGTATAGGAATGCTCTATGATGCGGCCAAACGTATTTAGAGCGACTTCTGAACGAGTCAAAATTTCACAAAAAACCCAATACAGTCTTACCTTTTTTGGCATTTTGGGCAAAATTTTGAGAGACCGTATTTTTATTCAGGAAGTCGCGCAATGAGTAGAGGAATGCTCTACGATGCGGGTAAACGCATTTTGTGCGACTTCTGATCGAGTCAAAATTTCACAAAAAAACCCAAGACTATAGTCTCACCATTTTTGGCATTGTGGCCAAGATTTTGAGAGACCGTATTTTTATTCAGGAAGGCGCGCAATAAGTAGAGGAATGCTCTACGATGTGGGAAAACGCATTTTGTGCGACTTCTGATCGAGTCAAAATTTCACAAAAAACCCAATACTATAGTCTTACCTTTTTTGGGATTTTGGGCAAAATTTTGAGAGACCGTATTTTTGTTCAGGAAGGCGCGCAATAAGTAGAGGAATGCTCTATGATGCGGCCAAACGTATTTAGAGCGACTTCTGAACGAGTCAAAATTTCACAAGAAACTCAATACTATAGTCTTACCTTTTTTGTCATTTTGGGCAAAATTTTGAGAGACCGTATTTTTATTCAGGAAGGCGCGTAATAAGTAGAGGAATGCTCTACCAGCGCGATGGGATTAGGTCGGCCTCAGGGGGGGGGGGTTACAACACCCGAAATCCCCCCACCCACCCCCCGTCGGTGCGCCACTGCGGTGTACGGTGTTGCCGTCTTCTTCTGGCTCCTGAAGCACTTCGCGCGTACGTGCACAAGTGTGGAATAACTGCATCGGAGTAAGAAGGACGAGTTAACTTCTGCTGTCGCCAGCAAAGCACATACGCGCAACAGGCATTACAGATGTATCGAGATAGATTTCGTGCATGGCAGGTCACTTCGTACACACGAGCTAGTCAGACCGCGTGCCTCGCGAACTGCCGTTGTAACGTTTAACCACACCACCAGTGAACATGCGAAAAGAAAACGACCGTGAGAGTACTTACTTCGTTGTGTCGGCACGTGTATTGAACGTAGCTTTCTGCGACGAACTTGTGGCTCCGCAGTTCGTTGCGGTTTCCGGCGCTTTTCGACGTTCGATAGGCCTCTACTTTGCCTATATCAAGGCTTTTTGGTATATTGGTCAGGCTCTTGGTCCACGACATGATGCCGCTGCGCCCCAACTCTCAGAAAAAAACATAAGCCGCCAACCAATTTCGACCGCGCACTAGAACGGGACACCTCAAAAAAGCACTGTCTCCCGTACGCACCGAACAACGCCGCACTCTCCGACCAACTGATGGCGGACAGCGTATAGAGTGGTGAGTAGCAGAGCCGAAGTGCCTCTTGAATCAGTGTCGCCAGACTGAATTAGGAAAGGGGTCTATTAACCTTCGGCGCTCAGTAACCAGTAGCTGTGAAGCAAGTGACCATGCCAGCCATCACACCAGTGGCGGATCAGAACGTGCCAAGGGTAACTGGATTCAGACCAGTCGTCATTGGCATCTGAACCTCGCAAGGTGTTTTGGTAGAACATTCTTTAGCCAGATGAGTCTAGAATTCTTTTCTAAGGAATTGGAAGACTTCAGACGACATGAAATGCGGTTTGTTAGGAAGACAGCTGTGAGGAATGCAGCTGTTCGGACGACAGCTAGCACTTACAGTGGTAGAGAATGGTATGCCATATGTTACCTTGGTTTAATGACGGGACCGGGACTATATAAGTGGGCCTAGGAGCGGGGTGTAGCACGAGGAGGGCACGGAAGCCCTTCTGGCCGGTTTTGTTGGTACTCTCGAAAGGAAAGGAGCTTTACAGTCAAAATATTATTTTCTGAAGAAGCAAAAGGCATGGCGTAGTTTGCAGAGACGGTGTTTATAGAATACGTACAGTGAACGCCCACCGCGGAGTGCTGCTAACAGCCACATTGCGTGACAAATAGGCAGCCACTGACAGCAAATCACGTGAATCACGTCCTCATAGCGGTCTGTCTGTGCAACCAAAAGTATCACAACGTGATGGAACTTCAATGCGGCGATCGCGCGGGATCGCAGCGGCCTATACTGCGCTTCTGTTTGTATGTACGCGCACAATGTTTTCCTTTCGCTACTGAGGCGTACTCGCGCAGTGCTTTGAGCGTTCAGGCCTCTATATATGTGCACCTGGCAGTACGCAAACAATTCTACTTTGTAGGAATTAGTTTAATTGTGCCTAGGAATAACTGTCTTGTTTCATTCGATCTTTCCTGTTTGTTTTGTATTCTTTCAGGTTTCAATACTCTTTCTCGTCATACCGTACTGGGGAAGCGGCGCTCCTTGGCGGTGACGAGGAACAAGGAGTGTCCAGTTCCTTTTTTACAGAGAAAGCTGTATATGGCTAGGAGAAACGAAAAACCGTTCGGCATCTGTGTCACGAGCGGTTGCCATTGGCTGTGCTATCAGTTGCGTCATTCTGAGCTTTGTACCCAAGTTCGCGCGCCATTGGCTGGGCCGTGAATGACGTCGTCCATCGCATCGCAGACGTGGCGCCGAGCACGCGCGCATCAGTTTCGTCTGAGAGCTTCCACATGGGTAAGCCACGGCATGGCCGGACTCGACTCTCCTCTCCTCCGCGCTTCCTTACGGCCTTTGCAACGCGACTGGAGTCAATGGAATTTTTTCTGACGAGTAGCGCGATGGCTCGCCGCAAGGGGTCGCTACCACCTCACCGTGTTCGCAGGAGCAAAGGGACGCGCGGGTCGGGTGGCTACCACCTTAGCGCGGGCTTGATTTTGCTGCTGCCATTTTCTTCAGTAGCTACTGTCAAGTTGGTTCTTTGTTCGATGCTGCTGTCCCTACTGGTGAGATTCTTGTGCGCACAACGTTCATAAGACTTGCCCACTGATGCCCACGACATGCGTGTGGACTTGCTCCCTGCAACCTTGGTCTGCTTTTGTGGGCTCAATTACTTCACCATTTCTGTGATTTACGGCGGCGTCTGAAGCAGCATGCCTGTGTCGCCGATCCCTCGTGTGCTACCTACTGTGTGCCATCTATTGCAGCTGAATGTGTGAGCTTTCTCCGTGGGATTGTTGCGAGCGTCAAAACGACGTCTCTTCCTTTTGCCTCAAACGCGATCACTGCAGCGATGGTGTACTGTTGTGCGCCATTTTAGAAATCTCAACAGGGGAAGACGCCTGGTGTTTGCTTTCACCAATTTCTCAGCGATGCGGAACTGTGTTCTAAGTGGCGAAAAAAGAATTTCACGTGGAAATCTCGCCATCAACGACAAGTCCGCAGCAAATGTATTGATTGATTGATTTGTGGGGTTTAACGTCCCAAAACCAGTTCTGATTATGAGAGACGCCGTAGTGGAGGTCTCCGGAAATTTTGACCACCTGGGGTTCTTTAACGTGCACTGACATCGCACAGCACACGGGCCTCGACATTTCGCCTCCATCGAAATGCAGCCGCCGCGGCCGGGATTCGATCCCGCGACCTTCGGATCTGCAGCCGAGTGCCATAGCCACTAGACCACCGTGGCGGGCCGCAGCAAATGTAGTGTGTAGTAAACACTTCAATGAGAGTGATTATGTTCCCAGACGCCGAATACGGAAGTTGCTTGTGGGAGCTGTACCGACCATCTTCGAACTCTATCCGTCCTACATGGTGCCAGCTGCAAAGAGACCGCGTAAGGACCCTCCTGCATATCGTGACTCTTCAGCTCCTGGGAATTGATCAAGGAGAAAAGCAGCCTGTTTATGAAAACTTCGGTGTCATGGTGGAGGTAACCGAGGTAACACAAACGAACAGTAACAATGCTCACCGATTTAGTCTCTATCTTGTCATAATGGCTTTGCGCTCAGGTTGCGTACCAGCGCTCGAAGTGCGCGGGGCTCCTGAGAAAGCTTGCTATAGACAAAAAAAAAAAAGATGAAAGAATACAACGACGACAAACACTATACTGCCGTCTACACTTTCTTTGAAGCGGCTGCGAAACATCTTCCGCGAACGTCTGAGTTTTCTTTGCGGTTGCTGGTGACGCCGTGCAGAAACCTCGCCATGACTGCGCCCATCTGAAATAACGTTTCAGTGTTTGCAGTCTTTGCACGTCAGACGCCAGCTGCCCCCACATATTTTTTTTTCTTTTTGGGACACAGAAAATTGTAGACGATTTGCCTATTTAAAGCGGCCGTACTGGCCGCCCATCAAGTCGGTGAGGGCCGCGTGAAGAGCGCTGTTCGGGAGACGTCGACAACCTCTGTATTGCGGTAACGGCGGTATGCGGGGGCGTCAAGAGGCGTCACGTGATAGTTCACGGGTCAACTTTGCTTCAGAACTAAGTACGGCCCGATGAGGAGCAATTGGAATTTTTCGCGCAAACCAGTTGTGCGAAGAGGAGTCAGAAGCAGGACCTCGAGGTCGAAACGAAACAACGCGATGGCATTCCTCCTCGTAAAGGGTTTTTATGTCTTGCTGCCTGGCCGCTGTGTTCACGCGAGCACGCTGTCGACACTGGGCAATACGTGTTGGGTTTGAGCGAGAAACAGCCACACGAAGGCTCTCCACTGCGACCGCTCTACGGAGACAGCGTTCCTACTCCCATCCGGCGGCCGCGATGCACAAAGACGGCGTGACGACCAATTTCTCCTTCGGAGAGCGCGGCCAGCGGACCATGGTCGGGAAAGCAAGCGAAGTGCAGTATCGCGGAGGAAAGCCGAACTTGTGCTCTGCGGGATTGACGAACTCGCAATTAACAGTGATGTCCCGTCGGCTCGGCCCTCGGATCCAGACACCAAGCATGCTCCCACGACCTGCCGGTACCATACTTCGAGCAGAGAGGGACAGGTGCGCCGGCGGTCGACGTGGGAAAGCTGGTGCACATCGAGGGATTGACTGAAAGAATGTAAGGGCGAACATCTCAGCGGCAGCGAATCAGAAGTGGAAGGGAAGGACATTTTCTGGTTTCTGATTGAGCTGCAAGAGTGCTTGTTGTGTGGGAAATGGACAAAAGCTGGTGAAATATGTTGAAATGAACTTGATGATTCAACTTTGCTTTTAGCAACAGGATCTGGGAGCTGTCATGCCGTCAAAGTTCCAGCAGGCGAAGAAGTCCGCCTTCGGTTCTCTGGTTGGCATGGTTGACAGCTATCAACTGTTTCGCTGCTAGCGGGATGAGCGGACGAAAAAACACAGTAAAAGTTAACTATACGTGTAATATACTCTTCGCACGGTGCTGGTAATGAATCAGCCTTGGTGGTGAAGAACGAAACGTCGAGAAATAACACAGCACCACCGCCACGTGGAGGTCGCAGTTGGGAGGACGTTTATTTGGTCCGAGGTCTCGGTAGCGAACTCGCATCGCCCATACACGATGATGATGATCGCAGATATGAGCGACAAAGAAGATAACAGAAGGTGTGACGGCGGTGATACAAAGATGAGGAATATATGCATAATATAAGAGCCCACACTGTGACAGTTCGTGCTGTGAAAGCGAAAACAGGTAGCCAATAGGCCTTTCCTACCCCAATGTAGTAATTTCTGGGATTTTACGTCTCAAAACGACAATCTTTGAATGAAGGACGCTGTAGTGGACGGTTCCGGGAACTTCAACACATTAGGGTTGCTTAATGTTCACTGACATCGCACAGCTAGGGCATGGGCCCCTAGAAACCATAACGAAAGCGATCTTCGAAACAGCGATTGAAGTCGGGGCTAAAACAAGGAAGCAAGAAGGAAGCAAGTTGTCCCAATCCGATGAAGACTTGATAAAAAAACGCCAGCAGATAAATATATCGTCAAAAGAAAAAAAATGGAATTCACAGAATTACCAAAGCTGACGAATAAAGCCAGGAAAAAAGGTAAAGAATTTCAACTTGAGAGAAATATAGAGAGCAGTAGAGAATGGTACCAGCATTACATCGGTCACAAAGAAATTGCACTTAGCACAAAACGAAATGCATGCGCTAAGATGTAAACAACGTAACATTATCAAAAACTTTAACGAGATAGTCAAGGTAGCAGAAGATTTCTACTCGGAACTCTATAGCTCTCACACAGACAATGCAACCTTAGTAGAAATCAAATCAGAGGAGAACAATGAAGTTACATGTATAACCACTGACGAAGTCGGAAAATTCATCAAAGGCACGTCCCGCGGTAAAGCAGGATGTGAAGACGGCACAACAGCCGACTTGGTCAAATACGGAGGAGACATTATGTTTGAAAAACTTGCGTAGCTCTTCACGAATTGCATCAAGAGATCTCGTGTACCGCTCACTTGGAAAATGATAATAGAATCTTTATCCACAAGAAAGGTGACATGAATGGTCAAAGAATTTCAGACCGATTCACCCCTTTCCCATAATATGCAAGCTATTTACCAATGTAATTTTTGCTTGGCTAAGAGAGGCACTCAACTTTAACCAACCTAGAGAGCAAGCTGGTTTCGAGAAACGTTACTCCACAATGGACCACAGTTATGCTATCAACCCCTTAATTGAGAAGTTCACTGAATATAGATAGCAAACCTCTTTATATGACCTTTATAGAGTATTCTATAGAAATTCTATAGAATTCTATAGAATTCTATAGAAATTCAAGCAGATCTTAAAAATTTGCGTCGACAAGGGGCACCTAACGTACACTTGCAATCCATAAGTAACATCTACAAAGATTGCAGAGCCACACTACTGTTACATGAGAGGAGTAGGAAAATCCTGATCAAGAGAGGGATCAGACAAGGAGATACTATCTTCCCGATGTTATTCACCGCATGCATATAAGAAGTGCTCAAACGTCTAGACTGGGAAGAAAAGGGAATTAGAATAGACTGTTAATATCTCATCAATTTAAGGTTTGCAGACGACATTGTGCTCTTTAGCAATGACGGTGACGATTTACAAATCATGATTGAGGAGCTGAAACGGGAAATTCATAAAATAGCACTAAATTAATAGGCAAAGGACGAAATATATTCTCAGTGCTGTGGCTTAAGAATAGGAATCTATAATTGTGGATGAGCCCTTAGAATGTGGGAACGAATACGTATATCTGGGACAATTACTAACAGCGACGCCTATCCCATGAAAAGGAAATCCTCCTGCTCGGTAGAATAAGGATGCGATGGAGTGCATTTGCGAGACGTTCCCAAATCATGACTACAAATTTACCACTGTCACTAAAGCGAAAAGTTCTTAATCAATGCATTCTTCCAGACTAACGTACGGTGCAGAGCATGGAGGATAACTAAAAAAAAACGAGATACGAAATTAGGGAGCACGTAGCATGCAATGGAAAGAAAAAAATGACAGGTCTGACGCTAAGAGATAAAAAAACACAAGCCGAGTGGATCAGAAAACAGACAGAAGCAGCCGATATTCTTATATCAATTAAAAGAAACAATGGACCTGAGGCGGATACATCATGCGGAGGTCAGATAACAGATGGACAGTAACAGCGACGGAATGGACACCAAGAGAAGAAAAACGGAACAGAGGCAGGCAAAAGTTTAGATGGAACGACGAATCTAATAGGTTCGCGGTCATAAAGTGGAACCAACTCCCACAGGATAGGGCATATTGGAAATCGTTGAGAGAGGCCTTCGTCCTGCAGTGGATTTAAAAGAGACTCATGATGACGATACAATCTTCGCTTTCTTTGAGTAAGCACGCTAATTCCGATAAATACCGTGCGTGCCCAAAGGCCCAGCCTATTGTTCATATGCACTGATGACAAACCAAAGACAATACACGCAAAGTTACCTTATTCTAAATGTGCTAATTAGGAGTCCCCATTTGCTCTGGTGGCCAAAGATAAGGTAGCGAATCGGTCTATTACAGCTGCGTCGCATCAATGTCTGCCCTTTGCCTATCAGTTTTATTTCGCACTTAAATCGACAGCTCTGATTTATTTGCTGCGCAATACCTTCGCTTTGATGGCTTATTTTCAGTAAATAATGTATTCTCGCGTTTCATCTCTGTCAAGTGTATGGTGGGGAACAAAGTCTCAAGAACAACAGTTTATTATTTATTTATTTATTTATTTGTTACATGTACCTACAGCGTCCGAGTTGGGCATTGTCGTAGGGAATTAATTACACATAATATTGTAATGAAATGTCACCAATCATCAAGATCAAAGCTATACACTGGTACATAGAGACATCACAGTAAAAGAGACAGTACAGTAATAAGAATAATAAAAAAAATGCGCAAGACCGTCAATTGTACCGACGTTTATTGTAACATTTAAAATGGATTCATAGGAAGTTCTCTATGACAGAAGAACAGTTTGGTGCACACACTATATCATCGGGAAGCAGATTCCATTCTTCAATTGTTCGAGGCAAAAATGAAAACTTAAATACCTTAATACGACATTTGTAGGGCCTTATTTTTCTTGAATGGTCGCGTCTCTTAGAATGATAATGACGCTGTTTTATATATATGTTTGTGTCGATCCCCGTGTTACCACTGTAAATATTGTACAAATGTTTTAGCCTGATTATCCTTCTGCGTGTGGAAAGTAACTTCCACCCTAGTTCTTCTCTTATTTGTGAACTTCGAATTTTGTAATCGTACTTTTCCGTGACGAATTTTGCAGCTCTTTTCTGAACGCGTTCTAACTTATCTTCAAGAACATTTGTGAAAGGGTCCCACGCTGCACATTCGTATTCGAATATGGGCCTAATATTAGTCAGGTACAACGTTTCCTTCAAGGCTTTAGGCGCGCACTTGGAATTTCTTTGAAAAAAAGTGTAATAAGCGATATGCTTTCCTCAAACAGGGAACGAGACAAGCTTTCTGCCACTATTACACCAAGTATATTACACGAAATTGATATACTGTGAAGTGTCCGAGTTCAAAGAAAAAAAAAATACCGCCATACTTGGAGCGTGCAACGAAAGAAAAATTCTTGTAACAATTACCTTCACATTCCGTCCCGCGGCGGTGTACACAAGTGAGCACCCAACTTGTTTTCGGCAGATCTAGTGCTTGAGGCGCCAGATAAGTGCCTGGAACTCTGAGGTTTTGGTGAATCGAACCCTCCAGTAATTCACTCTGTCATTGGTTCGTTACAGTTTGTGTTGTACTCCTGCAGAAGACAGTATAATTTTCTGAAAGCATTTGCACATTTGACGAGTGGGTTGAAGTGGTACGTTGTGGCAGCAACGTAAGAAATGTTATTTTCGTTCGCTCGCAATAAACACCATCAGTAACAAGTTACATCCGCATTCCGATTAGGACGTCTAATTGCTTTTATGACCAAATAAAATATGACTGATTCAAAATGTATATCTAAATAATTACGTTCTAACGACGCTAATTATTGCATACATATACAACATTGCAAAAATATAACTGTGTTTCCATTCTTGCAATAGGATGTGGAGTGCCACAGAAATTGTGCGCGAAGATTTGACGTATTTTAGACGCTGCTTCATAGTTCGCGCCTGAAGGGGATATACTCTACCTCGCGTTGCCGTGGGAGCTGTTATACCACCAGAATAGGGTAACAGACACCTAGACAATGCCACTACGGGCCTCCAAGTCGTTAAAATAGAGTAATGGGTTGATGCGTTTCTTAGGGGAGCGTGCTCGTGCTGCTCAGGAGCAGAAATTTTAAGCGCATTCCAGGAGGAGATCTAGAGCTTGTCCTTTATACGTCTCTTTCCCTTTTCTGCATATCTGGCGTACTTCTCATGTAAGGCAACGTACATTTATTTGCTAACCTGCCCGACATATCGCAGCTGTCAATAGTATGCTACAAGTATTAACTGTTATCAGAGTCACGCCGTCAGGCAAGGAACACCGTAATGGACGACATCACGAACGAAATTTTCGTAGCGGAAAGTAGTTTCTCTTACCGACATATACCTTGGGCTTGTAAAGGACTGACAGGTATTTTACACTAGAAGTGCAGGCTTCCTACTCGCCTGCTCCGGCAGTAGTATTGCACAAGCGCTCCGGCCTGCATTTACATAGATATTACATTCAGACTCGGTACCCTGTCGAAGGCCACGCTGCCGTGAAGCGCTCCCATCCACCTGGTGAGTGAAGTTCGGAAGCGCTTACTGCAGCGCGGGTCTAGTTTCGCTGTTTTTGCACGCACCTAAAGGCCCAACATGTTTACCTCATGTGAAATAACGTGGAGCAAGAAAAGAGAGATATGTGCTTACTCCGTTCGTAAGTGAACGTGCCAGATTTCTCAGCGACGGGGTGGTTTATAATTATGTCGAGACGGTCTTTCTCGTAATACCAGGAGTTATGAAAATTTCGGTGGGGACCCGTGCCTCGACGAGCGCAGGCAGCGCTCCAATTACTGATTTTCAATAAAATTGCTTCAGCGTGTCTTCCGTGCGAAACCACGGCACGATTAGAGGCTCGCCGTATTGGAGGCTTCGAAAATTTTGATCGCCTTGGGGTTCTTTAACGTACACAGAAAATGCATAGTACATGGGCCTCTAATACTTTACGCTTTATCGAAAATGCGACCGCCGCCTTCTAGATGCAACCTGCATTCTACGAGCCAGGAGACGAGCACCGTAACCGCTGCGCCACCTTGGCTGAGGATACTGCGTTTCGATCGCTAGCCACTGTTCATGACCTGAATTAACTAGTGGAGTTTTACGTGCCAAAACCATGTGTGATCATGAGGCACGTCCCTCTGTAGAAGGCTCTGGAGTAATTTCGACCACATGTGGTTCTTTAAGGTGCTGCTCAATCAAATACACTGGTATTTTCTCTTTGCCTCAATGAAAATGCGGCTGCGTGGACGGGATTCGATCCCACGACCTTGAGCATTGCAAGCCAACACCCAGCCGCTATGTACAGGGTATCCGTGCCTGTGAAATGTGCATTCTTTTCGAAAGCGAGGCGCTACGGCCACATAAAGAAATGACTAATCTTCACAAAGTAAGTTCTGCGCAATTGTATGCGAAAAGCATAGCGTTAGAGAGTTTTAGCCGAACACGTCACGGGGCTAGTGGTCTTTCATTCTTATAATGTCAAACTAAGCAGCGCAAACAAAATGACACGGACGCAGAGAGACTGGACAGGGCCTGCGCGAAGTAGGCGAAGTTGTGAACTAGGCAGACTGCGCAAAGCAGGATTCCCGGTATAGCTGTTGACAGGCGTGACAGAGGCGCTGCCCATCATCATCATCATCATCATCATCAGCCTGTTTAGGTCCACTGCAGGACGAAGGCCTCTCCCAATGATTTCCAATCCACCCTATCCTGAGCGAGTTGGTTCCACTTTATGCCCGCAAACGTTTTAATTTCATCACTCCATCTAACCTTTTGCCCGCCTCTGCTGCGTTTTCCCTCTCGTGGTATCCATTCCGTCGCTCTTACTGTCCACCTATTATTCTTCCTCCTCATGACATGTCCTGCCCAGGTCCACTTCCTTCTTTTAATTGATAAGATAATATCGGCTACTCCTGTCTGTTCTCTGATCCATTCCGCTCGTTTTTTATCTCTTAGCGTTACCCCTATCATTTTTCTTTCCATTGCACCTTGCGTGCTCCTTAGTTTCATCTCTAGTTTTTTCGTTATTCTCCATGTTTCTGCACCGTACGTTAGTACTGGGAGAATACAGTGACTGAATACTTTTCGCTTTAATGAGAGCGGTAAGTTTCCGGTCATGATTTCGTAATGCCTTCCGAATGCGCTCCAGCCCAGCCTTATTCTACGGAGAATTTTGTTTTCCTGGGTAGGAGTTCTTGATATTAACTGTCCCAGATATACGTATTCGTTTACACATTGTAAGGGTTCATTGCTGATTTTAAATTCCTGTTCCTTAGCTAAGCTATTGAGCATAACTTTGGTCTTGTGCCTATTCATTTTTAATCCAATTTTATTGCTTTCCCTGTTTAGGCGCTCCTGCAGAAATTTATTGGCAGAAAAAAGACACCGACGACACAAGGTCGTAGCAATTCTAAACCAGTGGTGATCCCATACATTCATAGGGTGACACATAACCTCAAAAGGGTTGGCAATAAGTACGGCGTCCCGGTGGTGATTTCTGCCCTGGAAAACTGGCCAAGGTGTGCTCCAGGGTAACGAGTTGCGGCTCTGCGATTTCCGGTTGTGGTACATACCACACAAATCCGTACATGGGGTGTGCCCCCCCCCACACACACACAGGGGTCGTCTATAAAATTCCGCTTTCATGTGGTAAAGTTTACGTAGGCCAGACGAAGCGCTGCGTAAACACACGTGCCCGTGAAGCATGAAAGGATCAATGGAAGATGATGACTCGACCTTCCTGAATCTGCCCGCCCATTGCCGTTGCTGCAGATGGAAGCCATTACTCCGTAGAATCAAAATTCTAACATGATGTAGGGATAGATTAGCACGAGAACTGTCTGAAGCTTTCTTTATCATTCAGAGAGGGGACATGTGCATCAGCACCACTTCACTCTCCTCGCGTGACAGAGAAATTAGATTGTTAAGCAGAAGATATTAGGCACCCTCTAATCTGCACAAATGGATGCGCATGCGCTCACATTTTCATCTGTACTGTCGGGTTCAACGAGCGCTCTTTTCAATAAACAAGTACAGCGGTACAGCGCCCGTCCTGTACAGTCTCTCTGCATCCCTGTCTTTTTGTTTGTGCTGCTTAGTTTAAAATAAGTGCAATAGAGAGTTTTAGTTCAGCAGGATTAGCGAAAGCGCGGGACCAAAATGCTCATGCGCATAACGCTATGCAACAATTCGCGTTTACAGTACGCATGTTATCTTTAAGACTTAACCCTGCCGTGTGGGCGTGGTTTATGCGTAGCCAGCGTAAAACATGGCGCCGGTTCCGGGCGTCCACTTCGAGCATAAGTTGACGCCGCTGTTGAAAGATTATGTTGTTCGTAGCAAATGACTGTGTAAAATGGATTCGACCGCATTCGGGCACCTTCCACGGTAGAGTATTATAGGTAACCTAGCGTAGTCGTTAGGTTGCCTGTAAATTTTAACGCTCCCAGCCGTAGCAGGGGGAATGGCTGTACAATCGATGCGCAAGATATGCACAACAGCGCACCGTAGCGCGTATTTCTCTTCCACGAAACAGATGATTCTGCACTAATGAGGGCACTGATGTGACGTCTAAATTTTTTTCTCCCCAGTGCTATCCCTGTGCCATGCAAACTCACGACCAGGATTCCAGCTCACGTCAGGCTAGTTCCAGACAGCTCCACCACGTACCGCATCAAGTTGACGCCTTCCCCTTCTTGCTTTTCTCCTTCCGCCCCTGCTTCGGCGATCTGGGGCGGTATCTTAGAAGGGTTTCAAAAGTGGACTAGTCCACTTGCCCGCGCGTGATTGGGTAAAACCGCACTTGCGTCAGCAAACGAGTGATTGTGACCAACCAGGGGAGGCCAAGTGAACCGTTCCACTTCTGGAACCGTTATAGGATAACGCCCCTGAGCGTTTTGAACGTAGTAGGCCCTCTTTCCGCCGACGGCGCTACACAAGGAGGAAGGCAAAGAGTGTCAATTCAAACGGCATTTCTATTGGCAGCAGCAGCAGCAGCAGCAGCAGCAGCAGCAGCAGCAGCAGCAGCAGCAGCAGTAGTAGTAGTAGTAGTAGTAGTAGTAGTAGTAGTAGTAGTAGTAGCAGTAGTAGTAGTAGTAGTAGTAGTGTTTGTTTATTAGAAGAAATATTTACACAGGGTGGGAGGAAACTGAAAGTAATTATTGGAGACAGCAATAGCTGCCTATCTCAACAGCTGACACCTGAATCGCGGCCTCCAGGAAGGGGTGGGGGATTTGATATTGTCCGTTGTCGTGGCAGTAGCGAGGGAAGGGCCCATATACGTGGCTCGTCTTTCTGCGCCATCTACTGTGGGGTACCTTTTTGAAGGTCCCGTTTCGTCAGGGCCGGCGTGGAGCATCGTGCGCGGTCTTGCATGCTGAGAGCTCGCTTTATCTAGGTAGAATTCATGCAGTAAGTGCACAGTTTGGGTACGTTTTTGTTGTGCTAAGAATTATTCCTATAAGAAGCTATACATCAAGCAAAGGCTGGCAACAAATAGACAGTGTTCCACCAATCATTTCTGCGCTACGACACGACACCGTTAAATTAATGTCCATCGCAACTTCGCCCTGTCCAGCGTCGAGCGTTTGTCCGTGGCTGTATGAATATGCACCGCCACCAGTATGACACAGTTAAGAAAATATAATCATATTATTGTAGGTGTAACAAACACGTTCGTATTTTGAAAATGGAAGCATGGAAGGTAACAAAGACTCGAGATAAAACTAAGATAAAATTGCGTTGTGCAATGGCACGAAATATATAGATGTAACGGTACGAGACAGAAAGAGAGCCAAATGGAGCACGGAACGAACAGGCGCTGCTGGTATCGTTACATCAGCTAAGAGAAAAAAATGTGCACATGGGCACGATAGCTGATGCGAAGATCACACGAACAGCTTGTTTTCTTATTTTGTTATTGCAGAAAATGGGCTTGTCTTAAAGCATAATTCTTGGTGCGTATGTTGTACAGGGTGTCCCCGCTATCGGGAAACAAGATTTTTAACAGCGGAGCAGTCGAAGGTTCCAAATTGGCGTAGCAGGTGTGGGCAAAGCGAGGAGAGAGAAATTGCCAAATGCGGAGAGGAGGAGTAGATAGGGGAAGAAAGAGGAAGACAACGATATAATTAAACCAAAGGAAATTTTCATTGCGAGGCGGTATTCTAACCCGGGTACCACCAGTACGAAGGGAACCTCGTAGCTGTAGACCATGAATCCACACTTGCGCAACATGCGTTTATGGGAAACATGCTATTTCGTTGCATCGACGATTGTAACGCAACCTATCTCGGCCATAAAAAAGGGAAAAAAGGGAGTGAGATAAACCAAATTGGTCGCATACCTTCTTGCTTCATTGTGATTGACGTCGAAAGACAGTCTTCTGCCGCCGCTGATATGTAACGCCCTCTCTCCAGCCTCCTCCCACTTCTCACTCACTCACTTTCCCTTTCTTCTCACTCTTCCTGTGATGGACGCGATGGAGGTTTCGCTCAATACAATTCAAATTTCGCGCATTCGCCGCGCTTTCGCGCCATTTGTTGGGACCTTTTATTACCGTTGGCTTAATATGTAGCGTCCCTTCGACACCACATTTAACGGGTTGACTTTTCATTTAGTAACGTAAAAACCAGTGTAATGTGTATTACTAAATAACCGAACGCTTTTGATCACGGTTATGAACATATATTTTGCATCAAGTGGCCTGAGGTTTCCTTTACGCTGTGTAATCTTGACGTCTGTGACCCCGTGCCGCCAGTGAAATCTAGTTACACGGTTAGTTTTGGCCGCCCGATGGAATCTAGTAAAAGACAGACAGACAGACAGACAGACAGACAGACAGACAGACAGACAGACAGACAGACAGACAGACAGATAGACAGAGAGATTTTTTTCGCGTTTAGGTATTCTAAGAAAGACTATAGCCTTTAAAAGAAAGAGTAAAGGGTGAGAGAGATTTGTGATTGAAAGGAAAAGAAAAACATAAGCATCAACTGTCGTAGAGAGGCACACCTCAACCGTTAAGTGCGGGGGATGTGGAAGGGGCCTTAAAGTAGAGAAAAACGTTTGAAAAACAGTAAGAGAAAGGAGACAGAGGCGAAAGGACCATACTGGACAGGGTATCGCATCAAACGCGACACGCAGGAACGCATGAGCTCTTTGGTTAAAACCTCCCGGACAACCTCGTGTTCTCGATGTAGCTGAGGAGGGTGGAAAGAGCGAGGCGGCGATGTTCAGTGCAGCCAGCCGGATATAACATGCCCTGCAGTGCAAGGCACGACAGGCCTCGTTTACGGTATTTGGCGCACAGCTGTTTCCGAGCGGAGGCGACGAAGGCAGGGATCAAAAGAAACAGCGACTAAGAGAGAGTCAGAAAGAATGAAAGGAATACAGAGGAAGGCATAAAAAAGTCAGAGAAAGCAAACAAAATACACTTTCTTGAGCGGCATTTAACACCAAGTGCTGGCAGTCCGTGGGGCAGCGTCATACGCAATGCACTACACACTAATGCTTACTGACCTCTGCTCTTTCTCCAGACATTACGGGCCTAGAACTGGCTTAACTTTTTCTTTTTACCCAGGAACCCCGGAAAACTTTTTTGCAGCACACTTTTGCTAGTCGTGCGTACTTACAACCAGGATGTTTTTGGTCACCTAGTACCGCTTACACAACATAACTGCCTTTAATGAATTCGTTTAATTGTTCTAATTTGCTAATGTGTCAATTGTGAAGTTGTAAGCTGCCTGAGAAAACCACAGAATTAAGGATTTTTTCCGTGTTGAAATTTTCGTGGCTGCTTTTCATTTCGAGAAAGAACGAAGGCCGGTGAAACAGGCGATGTATTAAGAATTCGAGCGCTTTCACGCTGCAGCTCAAGCGTTCCCAAGCGCTGCTTGATGCATGCGTGGCTGCACGTGTTTATCATGCCAGCGCACATCCTTCGCCATGTAGGATGGTTCAGTATGTTTCACAACGTAAATGCCACTCACGCAAGCCTAAGCCTGAACTGCCATGTATCGATTAAGAGCATTGGAGCATGGGCGCACGAGCACCCATATTTTTTTTTCTTATTCCATGTATATCCCGGGTTCTCGCTTTTCCCCTTTCTTGAAGAAAAAAAAAGGCGACAAACTCCATCATGAATGAAATGTTTATTTACGGGTTATTTGAGGTCGCCTACAACTCACGAATGACATATAAGTGCTTAAATCCACATTTAAAAAGTGCACAAATAAAGGCAATCGAATAATTGACACTTAGTGACGAAAAAATGGCGGGCAGCTTGGACGAAGGCCGCAAGGCTACGTCACATCAGAGCTGGTGGTCTTTCCCACTTCCGTTTCCCACGTCCTCGCTATATGTTAAGACCTCCTTGCTATACGTTACTCCCTGTTCCTCACTCTTACATGTCTTCTCCGCATTCTCACCTCTCTTTCCCACCCTAGTGTTGTACTATACTGCCGCACCTTCTTGCTATACCACACTATACATGAGTATGCTAAGGTTTACCTTCTGCGCTCCTCATTTCCTTGTTCCTCATCCTTTCATCCCTCCTTCCCCACCCTCAATTTCTTTTCCCGCCCTCTTGCTACACTATACCACACAAGGTTATACAATGCTTTACTCTCTGCCCTCCTTCTTTCGCTCCTCCTTGCTGTAACATGGTATACATGAATATGCTTTGCCGCTCACCACGTATAGAGGCTTCTTTTCCGAAGCAGTCAGCCACTGGCGAGCCTCTTTGGTAGAACAGCTGCGTACGAAGCACACGACCAGGGTTCGTTTCTCGCTCGAACCTACCTGGCGTTTTCGGGATGTTAGTATGAAGGGATCATAAAGAATATTGCAGCGAAGGCGTTCTGATATGGCTGCGCCAAATGTTAAGTAAGCACGAAGAATTGTTTCAGTTCAGCCAGAGGGGCCAATGAGGCTTTGTTTTCATACCTCTCTGGCGCGTACTCGACATGCCGAGTTTTCAGGTCACGACAAACGCTTTACGTCGCGCTAGAACCTCTTCGCTGTTAAAAAAAGACAGCGGTTGAAATATATAGACGACTGCATTGATGATATAACTGAGACGATTTTGATACGGCACTGAGAGATTTTAAAACCTTGATCGCCGATAGCTGGGTCCCTTGTATACGTTCTGCAAGAGATGTGCAGGTCACCAGCACGCTTATATTAGCGCCAGCAGTGCCGAAACACGCGCACTGGCAGTTTCGTCGTTCTCCGCCATCACGCCTCCGTGCAATACGGATGCCCACCCGTGAAGCTACCACTGGTGTCCGCACCATGTGCAAGCGCGGTAAGTCTCTCATTTTCAGCAAGAGTATTGTTTCTTACCTTCAATAGTTCTGCACATTCGAATCGCCTCGCATATTCTCGAATTCCGCAGATCCCATTTTCGAAAGAAAATAGGAATATAGGTAATGTACTATTCTATTAATATAGAAAACATTCGAATATTCATACATCTCTAGTCTCTGTGGGAAAGCCAAGCTTCTGCAAGCTCGGTGTTCAAGAGGAGGAAACGTGAGCGCAAACAGGAACATAATCACTAGAGGATTCAACGTAATCACTAGAGGACTCAACATAATCGCTAGAGGATTCAACGTCATACTCAGGCTCGCAAATGTGAAAAGGTATGCGCCAGTCCTCAAAACCCTTGGATTACTGAAAAATTATTTAAGGAGCTAAGAGCCAAAGATAACCTTTATAGCAAAACAAAACGAAGGCCTTTTAATTTAATATTACTGGAGCGTTACAAAAAATTCTACAACGCCCTTACATTACGACTAAAAGATGCAAAATAGACCTATTACGAACGACGAATCGAAGATGCTCGTTCAAACATAAGGAAAAAATGGGAAATCGTCAATTCATTCCTGAACAGGAATGACAGACACACTAGCATTACTACTATTAAGTGCGAAGATGTTACGTATCATACCCCGTTAGAAATTGCAGAGGCCATCAGTAACTAGTTTTTTCACTCTGACGTCATCCCCAATGCTGATTATCCTCTTCCCCTTTCTCGTATGACGCAGTCTTTCTTTTCATTTCCTACCACATCTCATGAAGTACATGATGTTATTCGCAACCTGAATCCAATCCACGTAAAAATAATTGCTCATGCTGTGTCTGATATTTTGTCATCCATCATTGACCTAGCTTTCAGAAGTGGCATTTTTCCTGTAGAATTGAAAAGTGGCAAAGTCGTTCCCGTGTTTAAAAAAAAGGTGGCCGTACACTCATATCTAACTATCGACCCATTTGCATAATACCCTTTTTCAGTAATGAATTCGAAAAATTGGTTGAAATTTGTCCGACGAAGTACCTTAATAAATTTCAGGTTCTATCTGTCTCCCAGTGTGGTTTTCATGAAGCCTATTCCACTGATCTCGCTTTGTTATCATTAACTGAAAAGCTGAAGAAAGCAATTGATGGGGGCTACTACGCAGCTTCCGTTTTCATCGATTTGACTAAAGCATTCGACACTATCAACCACCACATTCTTTTTATGAAGCTTGAAGCAATAGGCGTAACTGGTCCTACACCTATTATTCATAACAAACTACCTACTCAATAGAAGCCATGTTGTGAGTCTGTCAGGTTATAAGTGCACACCTAAAACAACAAATATAGGAGTACCTCAAGGTTCTATTCTCGGCCCACTTCCTTTCATAATTTATATCAATGATCGGCCAACTTATCTTACCACTTCAGAATACTTACTGTATGCAGACGAGAAAACAATTATTGACACTGATAAATGCCTCCAATCTCTGACTCAAAAACTCAACCTGACCTTTCACGCTTGACTGCTTAATGTATCCATAATAAATAGCAAATCAATCCCCCTAAAACAAAATTCATTTTTTTCCACTCTCACCAACGTAAACCTAATTATATCCCGCCAATATTACTAACTCAATTCGCAATCGAAGCAGACGATGAGGCGACCTTCCTGGGGATTAAACTGGACCGCTACTTGAAATTTGATTCGCACGTGGCCTACCTGCGTAAAAAAAAAATGGCCTACAGCATACGGGTTTTAATTAAATCCCGCGATATATTTTCCCAACCTACATTACTTTCATTGTACTATGCTTTTATTCATTCTCATATTAATTACTGTATCACATCTTGGGGCAATACCTACAGCAGTCATCTCGTCTCCCTTCAAACTATGCAAGATCACTCCATTAGAATAATTACCCGCAGTGATTATCGTGTGATGCTAAAGCACTCCTGCATGCCAACAACATCCTAACGATCCATAACACTTTAAATATAATCTAGGAATACTATTTTTCAAGCAAATAAAACATCAGCTTCCTTTGTTTATAATCCCTCCATCTAGTCTAGAAAATACAAGTATGACAAGGTTTGCCCACAATCGCAATCTTATCTTACCTACAGTTCATACTAACTATGGCAAACAAACAGCCCACTTCACTCGAATCCGTCTCTGAAATAACATACCTTCAAAAATCAAATCCTCGCATTCAAGTGGCATATTCAAAAAAGATCTGAAGACTTTCCTCACATATACTCCATAACCTAGTTAGTTTTGGTCCCCTCTATTACTCCCGTTTCCTTTCATGGTTTCTCACAACGTACTGTTGACGAATCATCGCATAATGATCCCTCATTGCTGAAATTTGACCTCACTGCATTGTTTTCTTCTTCGTCGCTTATTTTTTGGTGTCTTTCACCATGGAATTATTTTAAAATTATCTAACAGAGTTGAATTACCTTTATTTTTTATGTTGTCTCGCTTCAGTTTTTGTTGCTCTTTTCTGCTATTGTTTGTCTTAAGTAGAACTCTTTCTTTTTTTGCTTGCGATGTATTATATTGCTTGTACTCTGTTTACTGCATCAATTAATTTTTTTCGATGTTCACTACTGTAGGAGGTCTCGATTCTGTCTGTGACTATGGGACCTCCTTCTGTATAAACATATTTTGTAATTAATTTGATGACTAAATAAAACCATTTCTGATTCTGATTCCTAGGATATAAAGAGAAATGAGCGTTTAAATTTCTTTTCCGGAACAGTGCAATTATATCCAACGTTAAAAAGTGCTGCGCAAGCCCGTCCCTGCAAGGATAGGGCATAAGAATTGTGCCCATCGGCGCACCACTGCAAGGCATATGCAGGGTAATGATTCGGGAACGCTGCCTTTTGAAAGGGGTGGATCGATGCGTCGCAGGCGCGCCGTTATTGCGCCTCCGGAATTCTCGCAGCCACAGCAGCCAACGGCGTTTGCTCTTACTTATATATATACGTATTATCGACGCGCTTGCATAACTGTGCTGTGCATCGCGGGCGTGACAGCTGGCTACAAATTTTGCGACCACGCCGATGGTTGAGGACGTCAACATGCCCGCGCAAGCGCACGTTCCCGTCTGCCCGATATACAGCACACCGCATTATTATTATGCTCAAAGAAAAGCCATAAGTTATGCATGGGTCATACGAATGAACACACTCGATTTTGAAATGTTTCACTTTCGAAGTTGAACCTGACTCCCAAAAGTAATTTGGATCGGCTAAGATTACCTGACTGGCTGCTCTTTGGTGGGGTTTACTTAGAATGTGCGACTTATGTATGGAAAGTGCAGCAGCTATTTCCCCTTTTCTTAAAAAAAATGAACTTCACTTCCTTCTAGTGACTGAAATCTGCCCCTACTGGTGTCTGCTTCCTTACAGTGCCTCAAGCGCTGTCTGAGAAGTTGTTGCCATGTTTCTTTGAGGTGGGCCAAATGCATTATATTTAAGAACGTAAATGCTATCTTGATATAAAGTGGAGTTAGCATTCTGTGAGAAAATCAGTTACTCACAATCGAACTACACTTCCTTCTGCGAGAGTTATGTCTGGTATACTTCTTTCTAAAGGAAGTTTACTCACTCCAAGCGGGGATACAAAAATGCCAATGTGTGACACAGCCGCCCACGTAGGGATCTATCGTCCTTCGAGGGTGAAATCGACAAAGAATCAACAATGCCATTTTATTATTCACTTGCTCACCATCGGTTACTTTACCGCTCTGTTGATAGCCGAGAGCCATCGACTACTCCAATTCTGCCATCACTGCCTCCGAATTGTTTCACGTAACATCCTCTAACGGAATTCGTGCTGTTGTGGTGTTATATTATTGCCATACTAAGGTTTGTTCTTGTTACCGTTTTTGTTTTCATATATACACAGGCAAAAACCATACGTCGTATGACAATACGTGTTACTAGTTCATGGTCTCACAAAAGCCAGAACGTGCTTGTGAAGTCTTGAGACTCACTGGCTAACGTACGGCTGCTATAACGTTAGCTTTGCAACATTTATGCGTGTCCTCGAGCGTAGAGACTTGTAGCTTTGCAGGTTACACCATATTGCACTTTGCAGTCACTGAGTCCTGGTGTCCCACGTATAGGGCATGGAACCATTTTTCCACAACAGTAAAGGAGTGCTCGAACATATAAATCCCTGACCCGCTTGGTGTTACGAAAGTAAGAACTAGGAGAAAAAAAGAAAGCAATTCTACCAGCTAAAAATATTCAGGACTCAAAAGGGTTAAACGAACAGTAAATTGAAAAAAAAAAGATGATTTATCTTGCATTAGTAGATTAGCTTTTCATATGGCAAAAACACGAATCTCTCGAGGAAAAGAACCCCGGGAAGTCGGGAAACACGCAAGAAGAAAATATGGGCAGCCACGCTGCTCTTAACTTCAAGCACTAACGCGCGTTATATCACAGATCTTTGACGGCATCTCCTAGGGCGTACATGACTACTTATCAGTAAGGAAGGCGTACATCCTCTTCTAAGAAAGTTAGAGACCTAAAAAAGGTATTTATCAGAACATTTATTGGAGCCAATCTGGCGTGAATACGAAAGAAAATGGCCGTTCTGACGTCACGAGGCCGAATTTCCGGCGCGAATCATCGAAGTCAACATTGACATTCAATTTCTCTTTTAATATACAACTTGAAATTGTGATATTAACGACAATGGTGTTCTGTAAATATAATTTATCACTATAAACGACTTTATATTTTCACTTTGGTGTTCCTTTAATGTTGCCTAGAATTTTTTTTTTCGCTACGCGATTTGTGGTGTCATTCAGGGAGAGCGGGCACACGCAGGGAGAAAAAAAATTACAGCATATCCACGGAGTGAATGATGATGAGTGGGCGAAGCTCGGGAGGTTCATCGTAGATCGTGCCGAGTTCCGGATTAATTTAGTTAATGCGCACGCTACGAATCCTCATGGTTCAACTATGCACAAATGAAATCTCCCACCGGCACTTCATTGCAAGTCAAGATCCAGTGCATATATATATATATATATATATATGGGTTGCCAGTGAACGCTTCTCCAACGCGAGCAGTCGGTATATATATATATATATATATATATATATATATATATATGGGTTGCCAGTGAACGCTTCTCCAACGCGAGCAGTCGGTATTTCTCAATCAAGAAACTCGCTAGGAGACGCTGCCTGCGCCAACGTTGTCTCTCGCGGGTGAGGGCGAGTTCTCCTTCTTGGCGAGCTGGTAGCGTTCCTCTAAGAGCGTTTCCATAGCCAACTCGCGCCTTTCGCTCTCTCTCTGTCTCTCTCTCTCTCTCTCTCTCTCACAAGACAGCCGAGGCACGCGCCGGGAGAGAGAGAGGCACGCGCCGAGGGCGAGCGCGTGCCTCCCGGCACGCGGGTTACGCCTGACGACTGCCGCGTGACAAGGTTGGACTAAGAGGAGCTTCGCCCCTAAAACAGGCCTGCGCGGAATCACTGCACCATGACAGCGTAAGCTGGAGAGCGACCTTCTTAGTGGCCATTGTAAACGCTTGGGGATCTGGCCAAGTGATCGGGCCATGAGTTATATTGAAGAGCCAAGTCAGGTAGCTGTCGAGGCTGCGCGCGTCGCCTGTCGCGTGACACATCGCACGATACGACAAAAGTGCTTCTCGAGGCAGCGATTCATAATGATAATGACGGAAAAGTTAAAGAAGATTGTTTCATAATGATGATGTTGACGATGCCTTTGTAATGGGTGAAGAGCTAGAAAGCGTGCACCCCTGTGTTCTTTCAAAGGATTCCTCGCAATCGTTATGCAGTGCACTTTCCGCGACGCGTAGTGGTGTATTACTATTCTGCAATGTAACATTACATTTGTTAATGCGATTCCTCACCAGGCATTATACCTGTTTAGGTTTTTTAGCCATGATATTTCGAGCACAGGCCTAGCTCAGTGGTAGAATGCTTGACTGCCACGCAGAGGGACTTGGGCTCGAACCGTCCTCGGTCTTGGTTATTTTTTTAATAAAGTTAGCGCGATAGTGGTTACGGACACCGGTGGCGGCGGCGGCGGCGGACAACGGCAGTCCCAAAAACGGCTCTTGTTGTGATCTCATAACAGCTTACGCTGTAAAAAGAATGGCGGTTGGGGACGGCGGTATCGCAAGGCGAGGAGGACTCGGGGGAATAGGCGAACGAATACGGAGTGACGACAGCTCCGACGAGTGATGTTTTAATGCAGTAGAAACACTCTGCACAAGCGTCAGTGATGTAGGATAAAACCAGTGTACCCTGTCGAAAAGTGGATTCATGTTTAACTTGATTCATTTCATTTACGATGCTGTATTGGTGGTTAAGTTACCATTAGAAAACAAAGCCAGTGCTATGCTCATAGGGTGGTTCACAGTCCGTGGCACTTTACCCCGTAATTAATCATGAGCGGCAGTATAATAACTCAGAAAACCGCGATGTTGCTCGACAACGCCGGTTAGATCGCGGTCACTGCAGCCGCGGAGCGTCGGTTCCACGGGTGCACAGTAAAGAACCAAAAAAAAAAGAAGAAGAAGAAGATAACTAACAACGGGAAGCATGTGCTTAAGTTTAGGCGCACTTTGAAGAACCCTAGGCAGTAAAAAAGCTGAGAAAAATTTCCTTTGTGTATTGATGAGGACAGAGTGGGCTCTTTGTTGCCGTTTCATGAATTCTGCACGTCATTTTTTATTTTCTTTTTCTTCTGATGTGGTACTACTATGTGGCACTTTTCGTTATGCAATTTTGTCATGTTCCCTCCCTTTTGCTTTGCTTCGGCTTTTAATATGTGTACTTTTCGCAGCCCACCCTGCAGGTTTCAATTTAGTTTTCACATTCCTATGCTGGGTTTTACTGTGTTGCATTGTTAAACAGTTCATGTGTTTTGGTGTGCTCTTAACGTTTGGCCACCTCTTACTCCTCAGGCAATTGTTGAAGAGTTCAATCCTATTGCAAGGTCTAACAGGTCGCACCGTGTTCACAATTTAAACTTGGGAACTCTCCTTTCCGCTGAAGGCAGATGCATTTTTTTCTTTTTTGCTTCCGCTAATAAACTCAAACGGAAGCCGAAACTGCAGCATTCTGAGGATAATTGAGGTGCCGATAATTCCAAACTGTCTCTACGAATGAAATTGCGAGCTGTACTCCTTCCGGAACACCTGTTCTGCGGAACACGCCGATGCACTCTGCAAGCAGATGCGCCTCGACATATTGTTACACGATGAATGAGGGGTACAACGGAGCCGTAAAGATTTCGCCTTACGTGTAAACACCCGGAATACGATCGCGTCTGAAGTTTCAATTACTCGCGTTTGCGCATACAAATAAGGATGCCGATGTGGGAATGGCGAAATCGATCAGCGGAACGCAACAATGTGGATGCGAGGCCGGGAGAGAGATAACGAGAAAAATGTTTGCTTAAAGGAGAACTCCACAGGTTTTTCACACCATGTGTTGATATCGTTCTTTTCCGACGACACCGATAGTACCGTACCAGAAAGGGTGGTTGAATGCGCTCGGAAACTCACCAATAATTTTAAATAACCGTGCTCAAACAGAAACCGCTACGGGTAGATGCTTCGTGCAGCGTACAGGATGACGTCACAGCCCCCGCGAAGTCAGAAGTATGAAGGCTGTGCCCGAAAAATGAAAGCGGTGACGTCATCCGGCGATATATTGAGTTGTGCCAGCTTTACCGAAGTTGACAGGGATCCTTTGAGCGCTGAAGTTGTCGACGATTTGGCCTTGGAGCACACGCATGCTCGGGCAGGAAGCGTTGAAGGTAATGACGTCAAAAACACAAGGTGGCCTCCTTGGCAATCCGCTAAAGATTTTTGAAACTTCATTTCCAGGAGAACCGCATATATTGAAAATTTCGTTGAGATCCGTGGACGCTGAAGAATCGCCGGAGTTGCTTTTCACAGCCGGTCCCCGAGAAGGACACATTTGGAAGCATCCGCTTGCGCGCAAAGCTCAAAAGGTGACGATTTGTTGGCTTTAACGTTTCAAAACCAGCTCTGATTATGAGAGACGCCGTAGTGGAGGTCTCCGGAAATTTCCACCACCTGGGGTTCTTTAACGCTCACTGACATCGCACAGTACACGGGCCTCAGCATTTCGCCTCCATCGAAACGCAGCGGCCGCAGCCGGGATTCGGTCCCGCGACCCTCGGATGAATAGCTGAGTACCATAGCCACTATACCACCGTGGCGGGGCAAAGCTCGAAAGGTAAGCTCATGCAGACTTCTCAGAAAGGAAGTTGCTCAACTGTAGAAAAGCTTGTCCAGCCTACATTTTATGATTTCGGGTTCAGTTTGTGACTATAGTCAACCGCATTAGTGTAGCTAAATGCTGCTCTAAGTAGAACTCACTGGTACTTGTATTTGTGACCTCACTAAATCCACACAAAGGTGCGTCCTCACCAGTGCGTCCTTCTTTTTTTAGCAACGTGGTATACTAACAGTATGCAACTATTGACAGTATAAGCTGGGGATTCTAGTATTTACCTATCTTAACGGCACGCTAACAGCCAACATTATTGAGAAAATACATTTCTTCAACTCTAATCCCCGCTAGGTACGCCTCAAACAACAATGTTTTACTACCACATGCACTTAATAACTATGGCAAACACACTACCATTTTTGCAGCTCTATATTTCTGGAACTCAATACCACTCAGCACTAAACAATTGTCATTAGGAGCATTGATTTTGAAAGGTGTGCACCTGTTTTACCTGCAGGGTTTCTTTGCGTCATCATATTGGCAGACGACATGTGTGCCTATAAGCGCACTATAGGCTTGGCTATGTCTGAGTTTGGTTCTTTTTATTTTTTTTTTTTTTGCGGTGTCATCGCTCCGTTGAGCGCGGTTGTCCTTTGAGTAACGCACCTAGACTGACGCGTGTCTGGCAGATAACGCTAACCTGAGTAACGCGGAGAATGCATATTGTGCCAAAAGAAAAACTGCAACATATTGCACGGAAGAAAGCGACATGTGTACTAGTATGGCATAAAATTGCATGATGCAATAATCAGCTATGAGCTTGCCGAAATTGAGAGTGCGCATTTTGAACTAAAATACGACAGACGAGGAAGAGCACAGAGAAATCTTATCCCAACCATGAACTTGGACTAGCCCCGCCACGGTGGTCTAGTGACTGTGGCACTAGGCTGCGGATCTGTAGTTCGCGGGATCCAAGCTCCGCCGTGGTGGCTACATTCCGATGGATGCGAAATGGTCAGGCCCGTGCAGTGCGTGACGTCACTGTACATTAAAGGGCAACTTCGGCGGTTGTTCCACCACGTTCTGAAATCAATCTTTTCCAATGGTACTAAGTGCTGTAGAGGCCAGGGTGGTTCAATGTGCGCAGAAGAGAGAGAAAGAAATAAATAAGGAAGGGAAGGCAGGGATGTTAACCAGTCAGGAGTCCGGTTTGCTACCCTACATTGGGGGATGGGAATAGGGGAAGAAAACTAAAGAGAAGGAGAGAGGGGGAATGCCTACAGGGCAGTCCTATATTCTACAGGAAAGTTCTACAGGAAAGTTCTTGTAAGGCCAGATGTTTTTAGAAAGCCCAAAAGCGCTTTTATTGCCTTCTGAGCAGTTCGTCGGTGAGGACGGTATTCCAAGATTGTCTGTTCACTAAGTGGACGATCGTCGAGCTTTCGATCGTCGTGTGCGCAGAAATGCACCAATAATTTTAAATAGCCGGCTGAAAGGCATGTTCAAACCGAAATCGAAACGGGTAGACGCTTCGTGCCGCGTATACGCTGACACCGCAGCCTCCCCGCCATCATACATATGGAGCTGGTGCTACAAAAATGACAATGGCGATATTATTTGCCGATCTACTGAGTTGTGCCAGCTTCTCTTAACTCGATAGCGAAGGCATGAGCGCTGAAGTATCGCCGTTTCGGTTTTGAAGGCTCGCAGGTTCGTGTACGCACTGTTGGAGGTGATGACGTCAAAAACACAGGGCGACCCGCAGGGGAATCCGCTAAACCATTTCCAATTTCCAGGAAAACTGAATTACGTGTAGCCGCCTGGTTTGGCGTATATTATTATAATACCGAGGGCAATACATATTGAAAGGTTGACTGAGATCCGCGGACACTCAAAAATCGCCCGATTTGGCCCTTAAATAACCCCAGTTGTTCCGTGTTTCCGGAGTTCTCCACTACGACGTCTGTCAAAGTCATATCATGGTTTGGGGAAGTAAGAAGAACGAATCCATGAAGTTGGCGACACATGAAGATGATAGAATGGCTGAGAGAATATACAGGGGTAGCCAATATCCTAGCGGACATGAAGAGGGAGAAGAAATGGACTTAGGTGCACAACGCGCTAAGAAGTACAGGAAAGGGCTGTTCACCTACACTGAAAGCATGAATACCAAGAAACGGGGAGCGCGCAGATGACAGAATTCGAGACGGGAAGTGGGGTTGGGGTGTGTGAATAAAATTTTAGATGAGAATTCAGATTGTCGAAAAAAAAAGACTGATGAAGATTACGACGATGATAATGTACACGAAGCATGCTGATGATGTCGATCATATTGCTAAAGCACTGATAATGTTGGGTTATTACTAGATACTTGCATTTAGGACTGCGACTGGTCACGGTGTAAAGAAAAAGAGGGAAGATTAATTTGTCCTCGGAGTAAATGGGTGTAGTTATAAGGTACAAGAACGTATACAGATCCGTATACGTTCTTGTGCTTTAACTACATCCCCTTACTCCGATCGTATGAAACAATTCCAAAGCAAACACTGACTATATTGTTACGCACAAACAAGGCTACCTACACCTGTATTTACAGGCTCGAGTTTAACCGTGCACAGCAAGAACAGCCAGCGTTCGGTTATCACTTCGTCGTCGTCTTCTTCGGGCCAGGCATGAAGGACACTCGCGTATGTGCCGTAGCATGACCCCCGGCGGTAGAAGCTCCGTCCCGGAGCGGCTAAAAAGTGTCGTCGGAAAGAGAGTTGTACGGTTTCAGCCGCGAGACGTGGACGACGTCTCTGGATGAGTGGGAATCGGCCGTCGTGGACGAGACGGGAGCAATTTCGTAGGTGACTGGTGTCACTTGGCGCAGCACGCGGTAGGGTCCAGCATACCGGGAAAGGAGCTTTTCGGATAATCCTACTTGGCGGCATGGGGTCCAGAGGAGCACAAGTTCACCAGGCGAAAAATATAGCTCGCGATGTCGAGCAGCGTAGCGACGCTGTTGACTTGCTTGGGACGCCATAAGCCGAACACGGGCAAGCTGGCGAGCGTGATCTGCGCGTGCAATGGCTTCATGGGAATATTCAGTGGTAGCAGTGGTCGGTGGAGGCAGCATGGTATCAAGGGGTAACGCCGGCTCTCGTCCGTACAACATGTAGAAAGGCGAAAATCCAGCAGTATCATGGCGGGAGGAGTTGTAGGCAAATGTTATGTACGGCAGCACCACGTCCCAATCGCGATGATCGTCGGAAACGTACATAGCTAGCATGTCTGTAAGGGTGCGATTTAGGCGCTCGGTGAGGCCGTTGGTCTGTGGGTGGTACGAAGTGGTTAGTTTGTGCTGAGTTGAACAAGAACGGAGGATGTCGGCGATTACCTGGGACAAAAAGTTACGGCCACGGTCAGTAAGTAGCTGTCGGGGAGCACCGTGAAGGAGGATAACGTCACGCAGCAGGAAATCCGCAACATCAGTGGCACAGCTGGTCGGTAGTGCGCGAGTGATCGCATATCGCGTGGCGTAATCTGTCGCCACCGCTACCCACTTGTTGCCGGAGGCGGACGTAGGGAAAGGGCCTAGAAGGTCGAGTCCGACGCGAAAGAAGGGTTCTGCGGGGATGTCAATCGACTGAAGGTGACCCGCAGGTGGAAGGGAGGACCGTTTGCGACGCTGACACGACTCGCAGGCAGCCACGTAACGGCGGACAGAGCGTGCAAGTCCTGGCCAAAAGAAACGGCGGCGGACACGGTCGTACGTGCGGGATACACCGAGGTGTCCGGCAGTGGGTGCGTCATGAAGTTCGCGGAGTATGCTCCGGCGTAGGTGTTTCGGTACGACGATGAGCAGGTCAGGTCCTTCGGGCCGAAAATTACGTCGGTAGAGGACGCCATTCTGGACGACAAATCTTCTGACGGAGGGGTCATTGGGCGATGCCTGTATGTGCTCGATTATCGGTCGTAAGGAAGGGTCACGATTTTGTTCGTCGCCAAGGTTAGCGAGGTCGGACACTGAGAAGATACAGTGGACTGTGTTCTCGTCGTCGTCGTGAGGTTTGTCGACGGGATAGCGAGACAAGCAATCTGCATCGCGATGCAAGCGGCCAGATTTGTAGACGACTGAATATGAATACTCTTGTAAACGCAAGGCCCAGCGCCCGAGCCGTCCTGAAGGATCTTTAAGAGTAGACAGCCAACAGAGTGCGTGGTGATCTGTAACTACGGAAAATGGGCGACCATACAAATAGGGTCGAAACTTCGCTACCGCCCAAACAAGAGCCAAGCACTCACGCTCGGTGATGGAGTAGTTTCTCTCAGCGGCCGATAGGAGGCGGCTTGCGTAGGCAATAACAGGATCGTGACTACGCTGACGTTGGGCTAATACTGCACCGAGTCCGTAGCCACTTGCGTCAGTGCGGACTTCTGTGTGGGCAGACGGGTCAAAGTGGGCGAGGATCGGGGGCGTCGTGAGCAGGCTGATGAGGCGAGAGAATGCGGACGCTTCTTGCTGGCCCCAAGAAAAGGAGACGTCTTGCCTCAAAAGCTCCGTTAGTGGTTTCGCTATGGTCGCAAAATCCTTGACAAAACGGCGAAAGTATGAGCATAGCCCGAGAAAGCTACGGACATCCTTGATGGACAGTGGTATAGGGAAGTTCTTGACAGCGGATATTTTTCCCGGGTCTGGTTGGACGCCGTTGGCGTCGACTAAATGGCCAAGGACCGTGATTTGGCGGCGGCCAAAACGACACTTGGACGAGTTGAGCTGGAGCCCGGCCTGACGAAAAACGTCCAGGATTGTCGAGAGGCGATCAATGTGCGTTTCGAATGTTGCTGAAAACACGATAACGTCGTCTAAGTAGCACAAACATGTGGACCATTTAAAACCTCTCAGGAGGGAGTCCATCATGCGTTCAAAGGTGGCAGGGGTGTTACAGAGGCCGAAAGGCATGACCTTGAATTGATAAAGGCCGTCCGGTGTAATAAAGGCTGTCTTTTCACGGTCCATATCGTCGACTGCAATCTGCCAATACCCGGAACGTAGATCAATCGATGAAAAGTAGCGAGCTCCGTGTAGGCAGTCAAGAGCGTCATCTATGCGTGGCAACGGGTACACGTCTTTTTTTGTAATTCGGTAAAGGTGCCGATAATCGACGCAAAATCGCCAAGAACCATCTTTCTTTCGCACCAGAACGACAGGCGATGCCCACGGACTCGACGATGGTTCGACGATGTTCTTTGCGAGCATCTTGTCAACTTCGCTTTGAATTATCTGACGTTCAGCCGCGGATACACGATAGGCACGTCGATGGATAGGAGGGGCATCGCCAGTATTTATGCGATGGGTCACTTGCGTAGCTTGGCCTAAAGGACGACCGCCGATATCAAAATTATTGCTACGAAGCGACCATAGTATCTGGGTATGGCTCATACCATCGATGAAGAAGAAGACGAAGACGGGACTGGCTGATGCGCGGACTGTCCACCATCTTGGTTGTTGCCTGGTTAAAGCCTCCCTGTAAATACATTGTAAATAGCCGTCCTCTGTGTCTTTCTCGTAACATCTTTGTGGTGGAAGTGCTGGTTGTTCCCTGTCCCCAAAACGGAGCTCCGCAACGGCCGCCTCATCACGGGTCTGACCATGTCACACGGTGAAGGCACATCCTCTTCACCACCTGGCCCTTCCGCGGTCTCCGCGTCGTCCACCTACGTAGTCCTACCTCCTGCCCGTGACCCCGGCGTCTTTTCCGGCCAGGATGGGGTTGATGTCGACAAGTGGCTCAACCTTTATGAACGCATCAGCGCCAACTACAGGTGGGATCCCACCATTATGCTGGCCAACGTGTTTTTCTACCTCGATGGCCCGCCACGGGTGTGGTTCGAGACGCACGAAGCTGAGATAACCAGCTGGGAGTCGTTTAAAGAACAGATTCGCGACCTTTTCGGTGATAGCACTGGCCGGCAGACCGCGGCACGTAATCAACTTGCGACTCGTGCACAGACATCCACCGAATCCTACGTCGCGTACATTCAAGACGTTCTCGCACTTTGCCGCTTGGTTGACGAAAACATGCCCGAATCCGACAAGGTTTCCCATGTGCTCAAAGACATCGCAGACGACGCCTTTAACTTGCTCGTCTACACACAGGTTGACACGATCGCAGCCATCATCAAAGAATGCCGGCGGTTTGAACAAGTCAAGAGCCGCCGTATAACGCAGAAGTTTGCCCGGCTTCCCAACACGGCCGCAACTTCATCGTGTGATGCGATTCGCCAGCCGCCTACGTATGACAACGTCACGCGCATTGTTCGTCGCGAGCTCGAAGCAGCCTGTCCTGCACCCGTTCCGCCACCTGTTTTTGCAACGCACTCAAGCGACCCCTCGCAGCCCTCGGTGTCTCTCATTCAAGCTGTCGTCAGGCAGGAGTTTGCTAACCTTGGTCTTCCACTAGCGTGTCCAGTGTCTCGTCCAGATACTCGCCCTTATTTTACGGGGCCCGCTCGTCGATCCTTTACCTCCACTTCGCCCCGCCGTAACCTCGCGGAATGGAGAACGCCCGACGATCAGCCCATATGCTTTTCCTGCCATCAAGCCGGACACATTTCTCGTTACTGCCGTCGCCGTTGGACCTACCCTCCACGACAGACCTTCCCTACCTACATGCGCTCTCCTCCAGCCAGACAGTCAGCGCCTACTTCACCTACTTACTCATCGTCGACCTCCCACGAGCCTTTTACCGCCGATGCCAACGATGTTCGCCGCTTCTCCCGTTCCCCGTCGCCGCAACGCCGCCAATCCCGCTCTCCGCAGCCTCGACGCTTTTCCTCTCCGACCTTCTCTGGACGCTCGCAGCCGGAAAACTAGATAGTGCAGCTTATAGAGGTGAAGCTGCATTACCACCGTCGCTCGAAAACCCTCTACTGACGCTCCCGACGCACCACAGCCTTCTGAAAGTAAACGTCGACAATGTTCCTGTAACAGCCCTTATCGATACTGGTGCGCACATATCTATTATGAGTGCCTCTTTACGCCGCCGTCTGAAGAAGATTATGACGCCGTCTACGACGCCGACAATACGTGTTGCCGATGGAGGTGATGTTCACGTCATAGGAATGTGCTCTGCCCGTGTAAGCATTGCCGATCGTCACACTGTCGTAATTTTCGCTGTTCTTGCTCGCTGCCCACATTGACCTTATACTTGGCCTTGACTTCCTTTCCGAGCACTCAGCTTTAATTGACTGCTCTTCGGGAGTACTTCACCTCGATCTTCCTCTGCTCTCAGATATTCCTGAAACGTCTATCAGCCGCCTAAGCTCCACCACTTTTGTTCGTTTACCGCCTCGGGCCGTCACGTACGTGTGCTTGTCGTCGAACCCACCAGTTCCTGACGGCGACTACATCGTGACCCCTATAACTGACGTCCGCCTGACCCGCCATGTTACTGTGCCACATACCGTCGCCACAATAGCAGACAACGGTGTGTTCCTCCCGCTCCTAAATTTTGGCCTCACCCCCCAAGTGTTGCCTCAACGGATGTCGCTTGCCCAGCTTGCAGCTGCGACGGACCACGACATCACTGTTGTTGCCGCAACCATTCCTGACCAAGCTGCAGTTACACGCTCACCTGATTGCGACGACAGCATTTTTCGAAAAATGATTGGGTCAGACCTCCTTCCCCACCAGGCCAACGCTCTCTGCCAGCTTTTGACATCGTACAGCGACATCTTCGACGTTCACGATCGACCCTTGAGCCAGACGAAGATTGTCACCCACCGCATACATACTGGTGACTCTTTGCCCATTCACCGCCGCCCTTACCGTGTATCCGCAACGGAACGTGACGTGATCCAAAAAGAGGTCGCCAAAATGCTTGCAAAGGACATAATCGAACCATCATCTAGTCCTTGGGCCTCACCCGTCGTATTAGTTAGAAAAAAAGACGGTTCCTGGCGTTTCTGCGTTGATTATCGACACCTAAACAAAATTACCAAGAAGGACGTGTACCCTCTTCCTCGTATTGACGACGCCCTCGACCGCCTCCATGGTGCCGCTTTCTTTTCATCGCTAGACCTTCGATCTGGTTACTGGCAAATTGCCGTAGATGACATGGATCGCGAAAAGACCGCCTTTGTTACCCCCGACGGTCTCTATCAATTCAAGGTGATGCCCTTCGGCCTCTGTAACGCACCAGCAACATTCGAGAGAATGATGGACACGCTCCTTCAAGGGTTTAAGTGGCAGACGTGTTTGTGCTACCTGGACGATGTAATAATCTTCTCGCCGTCTTTCGAAACACACCTGGAGCGCCTCTCGACGATCTTGGAAATTTTTCGGCGAGCTGGCCTCCAGTTGAACTCCTCGAAATGTCTCTTTGCTCTTCGTGAAATTACCGTGCTGGGCCACCTTGTTGACGCTTCCGGAGTTCGACCAGACCCAGCGAAAGTACACGCTGTCACGAGCTTTCCTGTTCCACGCTCTGTCCATGATGTTCGAAGCTTCGTGGGCCTGTGCTCCTACTTCCGTCGTTTCATCAAAAACTTTGCGGCACTTGCTCGTCCCCTCACTGACCTTCTGAAGCACGACGTCGCGTTTTCTTGGGGTCCTCTACAAGCCGACGCCTTCTCTCAGCTAATTGCAGCACTAACCACTCCACCTATCCTTGCACACTTTGACCCAGATGCACCCACAGAATTGCGCACGGATGCTAGTGGGTACGGCATCGGTGCAGTTTTGGCACAGAAGCAACAAGGCGTTGAACGTGTCATTGCTTACGCCAGTCGTCTTCTATCGAAACCGGAGCGCAACTACTCGATTACCGAAAAGGAATGTCTTGTCCTTGTTTGGGCGGTTTCTAAATTCCGTCCTTACTTATATGGCCGCCATTTCCGTGTTGTTACGGACCACCACGCTCTTTGCTGGTTATCTTCCCTGAAGGACCCTACTGGACGACTTGGCCGGTGGGCTTTGCGCCTACAGGAGTACTCCTACTCAGTTGCGTACAAGTGTGGTCGCCTCCATCTCGCGCTACCCTGTTGACCCACCGGACGAGTCAGACATCGAGCCTAGCCCCTGCGTCATGTCTGTGTCTCAGTTTCTTCGTATTGGTGACGAACAGCGGCAAGACGCTTCCTTGCGGTCGCTCATTGGCCGTCTCGAATCTGCACCAAACGACGCGTCATTCCACATGTTCGTCCTCCTAGATGGAGTACTCTACCGTCGTAACGTCCAACCAGATGGCCCTGAACTTCTCCTCGTCGTGCCTAAACATCTGCGCGCATCGGTCCTTCGTGAGCTGCACGACGAACCCACTGCTGGCCACCTTGGCGTATCTCGCACGTACGACCGTGTTCGCCGCCGCTTCTTCTGGCGTGGTCTCGCCCGGTCTGTTCGACGCTACGTGGCCTCCTGCGAAAAATGCCAACGTCGGAAGCGACCTGCCGCACCCCCTGCCGGACTACTTCAACCACTGCCCGTGCCGACCGAACCGTTCTTTCGTGTTGGTGTCGACCTTCTCGGCCCTTTTCCCGAGTCAAACTCCGGCAACAAATGGGTCGCCGTTGCTATAGATCATGCAACCCGGTATGCTATCACTAGGGCTCTTCCGACCAGCACTGCTACGGACGTCGCCGACTTCTTGTTGCGTGACGTTATACTACACCACGGTGCCCCTCGCCAACTGCTCACAGATCGTGGCCGCGCATTTTTGTCGCGAGTAATCGACGATCTCTTGCGATCCTCCTCCACGCAGCACAAGTTGACCACTTCCTACCATCCCCAGACAAATGGTCTCACCGAGCGCCTCAATCGTACCCTCACGGACATGCTTTCCATGTACGTTTCGTCTGACCACCGCGACTGGGACCTGGCCCTACCGTACGTCACTTTCGCCTATAATTCCTCACGCCATGACACCGCCGGTTATTCTCCATTTTATATGCTTTTCGGCCGCGAACCGACCTTACCACTGGACACCCTACTTCCGGATGTTACCGCGCCGCCTAGCGAATATGCTCGTGATGCCATCGCTCGTGCCGACCACGCGCGTCAAGTCGCCCGCTCGCGGCTGTGCGCCTCGCAAGCAAGCCAGAAGCGCCTTTATGACAGCCGCCATCGCGACGTTACCTTCTCACCCGGTTCTTTAGTACTACTATGGTGTCCTTATCGCCGTGTTGGCTTGTCCGAAAAGCTGCTATCAAGATACACGGGTCCTTACCGCATCGTCCGCCAAGTAACGGACGTTACCTATGAGATTGTTCCCGTCTCCCCGACTCCGTCTACTGCAGCTCGTCCCACCGACATAGTTCACGTGACCAGACTGAAGCCTTACTACCTCCCGTCTGACGACCGAGTTTAAAGTGCGCCGAGACGGCGCTTCTACCACCGGGGGTAATGCTACGAAGCGACCATAGTGTCTGGGTATGGCTCATACCATCGATGAAGAAGAAGACGAAGACGGGACTGGCTGATGCGCGGACTGTCCACCATCTTGGTTGTTGCCTGGTTAAAGCCTCCCTGTAAATACATTGTAAATAGCCGTCCTCTGTGTCTTTCTCGTAACAATATCATTGTATTCACGCAAAAGGCGACGTAGATCTTGAGTTTGCTCAGGCGTTAGGTCTGGGGCAATCATCGATGTAATAGCCTTATCAGAGGGACAGGCATCCTGCTGCGCAGGTGCATGTGGCGAACCGGTGACGGTAAAAGCCTGCACTTCGCGTGCATCGAGTGGGCTGAGCAGGGCGAGGGAGATACCACGGGGCAGAACTTGGGGCGTGAAGTTGAAATTGACTACAGGTAGGCAGGCGCAGTTGGCAACAACTGAGAGAACTGTATGAGGAAGTGTGATGCCTCTGTCGAGTAACACGTCAGTTACTGGCGTGAGAAGGTAGTCCCCATCAGGTACTGGAGGCGACGACACGAGATCGACGTAAGTGTTTGAGGCGGCAAGCGAACGTAGGCGGCGGCATTGAGGCGACTGGGGCGTTGGTCGACAGGGTCCACTAGAGGCAGATCGAGGCGTAAAGTGCTGGCCGAACAGTCTATGAGAGCTGAATGGGCTGAGAGGAAGTCGAGACCAAGGATGACGTCATGCGGGCATTGGGCAAGAACGGTGAAGAGAACAACCGCATGGCGATCGGCGATGCTAACACGGGCAGTACACATTCCAATAACAACAGCGGTTCCACCATCGGCGACCCGTACAGCATTAGTGCTTGCTGGCGTCAGAATTTTCCTTAATGTACGACGAAATTGAGCACTCATGATCGATAAGTGTGCTCCAGCGTCGATGAGTGCGGTGACATGGACGCCGTCAACGTATACGTCAAGTAGGTTCTGTTTGGTCGGAATCGTCAGAGGATTTTGTGCCATGTCCAACAATGCAGCGCCACCTCCAGGAGCTGCACTGCCTAGTTTTCCGGCTGGGAGCGGCGAAAGATGGTCGGGGAGGATGGTCGGCGAGGTTGAGGCGAGCGAGATTGGCGGCGTTGGGGCGAAGGTGAGCGGGTGTAGCGAGGCTGAGCAGGGTATTCTTCAGGGTCGACGTGTTGTGAGCTGGATGGGTACGGTTGTGGACGGCGTGTTTGAGCAGAGTAAGAGGCGAAAGAATTCCGGGATGGAGTCCAGCGGCTTCGGCAGTAGCGGGAAATATGTCCGACGCGGTGGCAGTGAAAGCAAATAGGTTTGTCGTCCGCAGTTCGCCAATCAGCTGAGTTCCTAAACCGGGGAGGGGCGAAGGTTGATACGAGACGGGATGGGGTGGCAAAGTTGGGGCGGACATCGGGGCGTGCTGGCAAAGACACCGCATGAATGCCCATGTTGTGAATCTCCTCGCGAACGACGGCTTGAACTAGCGAAACCGGAACAACAGGTTCCGAGAAGGTCTTGACTTCGGCAGTACTAGGACAGGCGGCCTCTATCTCACGCCGTACAATGCGTGTAACGTCAGAGTTAGCGGACGCGTGAGAAAAACCCTCACATGACGACGTTGCTGCGGTGTTGGGCAAGCGGGCGAACTGATGAATGATTCGCCGGCTTTTAGCCTGTTCCAAGCGACGGCATTCTTTCATGACGTCGTTTACAGTGGTGACATTATTGAAGACGAGCAGGTTGAACGCGTCGTCAGCGATCCCTTTTAGAATGTGGGCTACCTTGTCTGCCTCGGACATGTTGACGTCGGCTTTGTGACATAGAGCCAAGATGTCCAGAATATAGGCGACGTAAGGTTCAGTTGATGTTTGGACCCGCGTGGAGAGTTCCTTCTTAGCAGCCAGCTGCCGACCGTATGGGTTCCCAAACACGTCGCGCAGTTTCTGCTTGAAACTGTCCCAGCTTGTGATGTCAGATTCGTGAGTTTCGAACCATGCTCGTGGTGGTTCGTCAAGGAAGAACAGTACATTTGCGAGCTGAAGAGTGGGATCCCACCTGTTAGTGGTGCTGACACGTTCGTACCGAGTAAGCCAGTCCTCCACGTCTGCGCCTTCGCGGCCCGAGAACACGCCGGGATCTCGCGGTGTGGTAACGGTGACGTACGTTGTCGCAGACGGATTGGCGGGTGTTGGCGCCGGTGCATCAGAAGCCATCGTGGGAGCTTCAAGAAAACGGCCGCTGCGAAGCTCCGTGGCGAGGTCAGGGATCGCGCACCTCCACCACGATGTTACGCACAAACAAGGCTACCACACCTGTATTTACAGGCTCGAGTTTAACCGTGCACAGCAAGAACAGCCAGCGTTCGGTTATCACTTCGTCGTCGTCTTCTTCGGGCCAGGCATGAAGGACACTCGCGTATGTGCCGTAGCAATATCAAGAAACTCGACACCACAAGCTTGTCTTACATGGACTGCTTTTATTCGTGTTGTCGAGTTTCTTATTTTGTCAGTGCTTGCTTTTGAGTCGTTTTAAACGATTCGAGATATGCTCACCAAGTTACCCTGCACGCTCTTATATTTCGCGTACGGCAAAGCTAAAGAGAGTCTCCCATTGCTTAGTATAACCATAGTCTAAAGCCAACCATAAGCAATAGAGAAGTTGTGATCACAAGATACACGAAGGCGTACGCATTACGCAAAACACGCTACGCACACGTACACTATTCTTCATACCACATTCTAAGCTGATGTACCGTAACATTTGTCATTTCTGCGAAATGAGTAGACGCAAGCGCGCGGTTTAGAGAGAAAAATGATTGCGCTTCGAAGTCCGTCAGTGCTTTTACCTTTTTTCACACACTCCAAGCAACGCCTTTTCAGCAAGGCCGCCGAAGTTTCAATTTTCCAAATGGAATACTTCTGCTTACCGCCACTGTGCCGACTTCATCATTAAAATGCTCGGAGCGGCTTTCTTTACGCTCTAGTTCATTTACGCAGCCATCACTCACGACTTGCCAGCCCGGCACGCTAATGATCGTGGAGACCAAACGGAGGCCTCTCCTCTCCGTCCTGTCCTCATCTGCTTGCGGTTGTCCCGTATGTGTCCATCCCTGACAGAGGAAAGTTAAATTTTCACACTCTGTGCCTCTGTCCATTTCAGCCGCGCAAGTTCTCTCGCCATTCATTTCGCCGTGGGGGTTTGTCGCCCCCAGCTGTCTTACTTCAGATGCAAATATTTGCATGCTCTCCTTGTGTCTCATTATTTTAAGCTTGAAGACAGCTCGGGGCGAAATCGCTATTCAAGTTGTTTCTACTTTGTGGCTTGCGTGTCATCAACAATAGAAGAAAGCCTTTCTTAATCTTTAAGAGGTGTCTTTATTTAAGCGGTAAAACTCCCTCTCCCGTCGTCTCGTTCACCATGACAAAAGGTATTTGTTCGTATGGACACAAAAAATAAGCGACAGTTAATTCTAATGGCTGCAGCGGCGTTAACAACTGTCGTACTTCAGCTACAAATATTTGCATGCCCTTTGTGTATCATTATTTTGGGCGTGAAGTCAACTCAGGAAAAATTATATTTCAAGTCATTTCTTATTGTAAGCTAGTGTGACACCAAGAGAAAATCTTCTCAAATGGTAAGGCGGATGCCTTCACATAATCATGAAAGTTAACCCCCTTCTTACGTCGGCCATCGCAAAAGCTTTGTTAGCATGGACGAAGGAACACGTTTTTATGCAACAATATATTGTTCGTATGGGCTAAAACAACAAATAATCATCTTTCGGTAACATCAACAGCGGCATTATTATTGTTTAATGCATCTTTCTCATAGACTGAAGGACCTGCTTTCTTCCAGAACTTTGCTGCAGTGTTTGTATTCCTTTTGTAACTTGCTCACGACGTTCCAAATCTCACCACGCCACTGCTATACCGTGCAATATCATCCAATTATTTGCTTAGGCTTACTGACTGTTCACCTCGATCGAAGAAATAAGGAAGTGTTCTTGATCACCCACGGATAAAAAGATGGGCCGGCCTGAAGACCTCAAATATTCCCTTAAACGAGCCCTTGCAAAGAACTCACAGATCACGAAGACAATTTTAAGTGTACTGGAGACAATATTCAGAAAGTGGTAGTTTATGTGTAAGCGCCGCTGAAAGGAAATGAACGCTTCCCCGCTGAAAATGACAAAGCTAAATTTACGATAAAGGGGTCGTGAAGAGAATTTAGAGCTGCCTGGTTGTAGCTTTCACCGCCGCAACATGAATTCCACAAGCGCATTCCTAGATATTTTGGCGAAATATTCCTTGCACATTTAATAATGGTCGTTTGAAAGCGCAGCGTTCTTGGGCTCCTGAAACGACTATGTGACACTGCAGGCCGGCATAGGTACTATACGGTGACGTTTCAGTGAAGTCAACTTAAGATATATTTAGGTGTAAAAGTATAGTGAACTTGCTTTTGTTCTCAAATAGTAGATTTACTTGAAAGCTAGAGTGCAAGAAAATACTTGTAAAATGTGTGGTACCACCTTTTAAGGCTGCAGCACGGTTTGTTCTTTGCGTGGCCTCCAAAGGCGTGCCAATTTCGGAGGCGTGGTGGCGACTAAGGTAACGTTAACTGCGGAAGAGGGGAACACGGGCGGGAAAGGAAGGTGAAATCTAAACCATGTTCTTATCGCTCCAAATTGTTTGACACTAGCAATAACTATGTAAATAAATAAATAAATAAACGCAGGCAATGCAACGGAACAATGCATATTATTGATTGCAAGGCCACGATCACGAAACCGCACTTCGCACAAAATGTGTAGAACGCGTTTCACGAACGCTTAAGGAATAATAGAAAGACAAATTTATTTATTTATTCGTTTTTGCTACTCTCGGGCTCCGAAGCATTATAGAGGGGAGCGGGTTGCAGGTAATGAAAAATACAGTACAAACAACGAAACAAAACGTGGTATATATACATGAAACAAGACTAATGCAAATAACATCTCAACTAGATGAAACAACAAAACTGAAACATAAGAAATATAAATCAAAGAAATGAACATAGTGAATGTGGTAAAATCATACACTAATAGCGGCGAAACATAAGCGAAAATATAAATGCAAGAGAAAGAGAAACGCCAGCATCTTGGCACGTACGGAAAGAGAGTTGTAGGGAGGGGGAATAGATTAGATTATGATTACGGAAGTTTATCGCGAATAGGTGGGCCGATAAAGAATGACAAAAGTGGGAGTGATCAGAAATGGAAACGATGTCACCTGGTAGCCGATTCCAAGCGTTCGATGCGATCGGTATGAAGGAGCAAGAATATGCGTTGGTGTCGCAAAAAGTACCTTTAACATTGTGTTTGTGATCAATTCGAGATGAATGATAAGTGGGAGGCGTAATGAGCTCACTACATAGCGGATGACGATGGTAGATCTTATGAAAGAGACAAAGGCGGAAACACTCGCGACGCAGTGATAAAAGTGGCAGTGACAAACTGTGCTTCATTGCTGTTACGCTTGACGTACGGTGATAATCAGAGAGAATAAAACGTGTAGCGTTATTTAGATTTCGTTCAAGAGATACAATTAAGTTTTCGTGGTGGGGGTTCCAGAGTGCAGCAGCGTATTCTAATTTCGAGCGCACAGGAGCTTTATAAGGAAGCAACTTGAGGGAAGGCGCAGTTTTGCTAAAATTACGACGTATGTGTACCAATGTACGATTAGCATTGTTCGCGATGATATTAATATGGACATTCCACGTGAGATTGAAAGAGATGGTAACGCCTAAGTACCGGTATGACGACACATTTTCAAGATAGACATCACCGAGTTTGTAGGTTGTATTGTACTGGCGGAGAAACAGTCATTAGCTTGCATTTCTTGGATTTAATTTCATAAGCCATTTATTGCGCCAATTCATAATGTTATTTAAGTCTGTCTGTAAGATGTTATCATCGTCGGTATGTATTTCTCTGTAAAGCACACAGTCGTCGGCATACAAATGGACAGAAGAAGAGACGCAAGTAGGTATGTCATTAATATATATTAAAAACAGCAGCGGGCCCAAAACAGAGCCCTATGGTACACCCGACGTTACGTTTATTTCCGGCGAATGATGAGCGTTAACAGTGACGTACTGAAGATTATTTGTCAGGAAGTAATCGATCCATGTCAGTACGTTAGAGTCAAGGTTGAGAGAGCAAAGCTTATGCATCAATAGAGCGTGATTGACCTTTTCAAATGCTTTTGCGAAATCCAAGAAAATGCAGTCAATGCGAGAATGTTTATCAAGAATAGTGTGTAAATGATGAGTGAAAGGAAGCAACTGGGTTTCACAGGAAAACGTACGCCTAAAGCCGAGCTGGGCCGATGTAAAAAATGAATTGGATTCTAAAAATTTAGCTATATGTGAAAGTAGTACATGTTCCATTAGTTTTCACAAAATAATTGTTAGTGAAATGGGCCGAGAGTTAAGAGCGGAGTGTTTATGACCAGACTTGTGTATCGGCACAACCTTACCGACCTTCCAGTCCAGTGGCAAGGTTGCTTGGTCAAGAGACTGCTGGAAAATGTTACACAAATGAACAGAGACGAATATGCGCACGTCTGTTTGAGAAACTTGAGTTTATATTGTCAGTGAAACGAAAACGGAACGGAAACGGAATGAAACGGAACGAGTTACGAATCGCTCATCGTGAACAGTACTACCGAAATGTCACTATAAAAATAAATGACGTGGGCCCCGCCACGGTGGTCTAGTGGTTATGGCGCTCGGCTGCACATCCGAAGGTCGCGGGATCGAATCCCGGCCACGGCGGCTGCATTTCGATTGAGGCTAAATGTTGAGGCCCATGTGCTGTGCGATGTCAGTGCACGTTAAAGAACCCCAGGTGGTCAAATTTCCGGATACCTCCACTACGGCGTCTCTCATAGTCCCGGCTAGCCTTGGGGCGCTAAACCCCACAAATCAAATAAATCAAAGAGATGCCAGTGGACGTGCAAAATATTTAACGTTTGGTTAACGTATAGTAGGTTTATATAGAGACGCCTGCTATAGCACATTTTCAAAGTGGCTTCCTCGCTGTGGTCGCTTGCTTTACCTGGCTTATCCGGATCTGCTTGTACGTTCGCCGTGTAGATCTGTCTAAAGCAGCCGGTAACCTCATATCTTTATGGGTCAGGCCCGCTTCAGCCGGTCAAGCTATTGTAGATAATCGTATTTATGTCACGGATAATGTGGTAGCATATTCCAGATAAATACGGTAAGATTTATCAAGAAAGCGTGCTTATTTTGCCTGATTTATTGGCAATACCTGGGGTGGCCGAGCAGAAAGCGTGCCATTACAAGAGAGGGAGAGGGGGAAATGAAGAAGAAAAGCAGGGAGGTTAACCAAACGCGCGCTCGATTCGCTAACCTACACCTGGGAGAGGGGGAATAATCGATACGATGGAGGTAAGAAGAGGAGGGGAAAATAATCAGGAGGACAGTTAGTCAGAAGACAAGCACAAAGCGCCAAAGCACTAGCCCGGGTGCGTCTTTCACAAGGGTTCGTCAAATCCACTACAAAATTCGTATTCAGCCGGTGGGAGCCGCGCCCATCTCCAGATGTGTCTCAGATAAACGCGTGCTGCGCACTGGCGTTGCTCGTGGACCCCTTGCTTCCTTTAAAGGCGACAGCGGAAGCGCGGCCGAAGCCGTCGATGGTGGAGTGGCGTTAGGAACATGCGCGGGCTGTGTGCGCAAGGTGTGCAGTCCGTGAAGATGTGCGCGTGTGCGGTTTGTGTATGTCCGGCGCGGCGAAGGTTAGGGGGCAAGTGCAGGTGCAGGTGCCCGCAAATACTTAATTGTTTCGCACGCTGTTTCATTGTTTATGAGTTGTTACTAATAAACGTTTCCAGTGTTGAGCTTACCGGCAGTTTCAGCATTCTCCTTGGTAGCGAACTGGCCCCCAACGGGGATTGCCGTCTACTACCAAGAAGAATGGACACGGCGCCGAAGGGACTTCTGGAGGTGGTGCAACGCGTCCACGTAATGCGCTTCGACGGCTCCAGAAGGAAGATATTTGTAAAACTGGAGAGCCAAATAGCGTTAGGTCAAACGGGCGCTGCTCAGCCACGATGAATATTTTACTGGCAGCTATGCGAGCGCGTTTTGGTATGGCCTTAACGAAGTCGCATTTTATAAAGGTTAGGCGAACGGCAGCTACATTTTGTCGTATGGTTGAAAGACACGGCAACAGCTAAATAGAACAATTGTGCCGGACCGGGCGTGTGACGATGACGTGGTACGCTCTCGACATACGCATTCAGTGATCCCAACGATGGGAAAGGCTGCAGCGCAAATCCAAATATTTTTGTACAATTGGACAAGAATACATGGAAGCACTTAACACTGCCGGAGCACAAGGAACAAACAGCTTGGAGGCTATGCACGGCGTATGCGCACATGGAAAAGCGCAGTGGCTAGCCGGCGACACGAAGAAGCATCCACACATGGGAACTTTGTCTCTCTAGCCGCTATGCCCAGAGTGGATGAATTCTTGGCGAGTGCACCTACGATATAGACGAAAATTGTGGAGGCGAAGTAGCCGGAGAAGTTGAATAAATGTTTAATAAGTAATGTGAAAACTGGAAATTCTGAGTTTTCATGTGATGATTCGCATAACAAAACTGAAAGGAAAAATAAATGCGAATTCGAGCTAACAGGAAGCCACGTTAACCTAATAGCAACAAAAGATAGGATAACACAAAGCGAGTTAGGGTAGGGAAAGTCATGTTAGCCGACGAAAAGCTATTTCGTCAGTCTTCGGATCTGTAGTGTGTAGCTGCCTTACATATTTGTTATTTTTCTTCTCATGTTACGCAATTTTTTTTAGGCTTACCTTACTGAGACATGTGTTTCTTACACATGTGTTTCTGACGACTGTTAGCAGGACTTGCACGACGGCTGTCGCTCCCGAGTAATCGTTTTTTTTTTATTCGTACTAGATCAAGATTACAAGAATTTCAATCTTTCCCTCTGGCGCACCGGCAACAGCTCTCGCTAATTTAAAACCGTATTTCTCTCAGTCTTACATTCGAGAGTTAGGGCCGACTCCTTAAAGTCGTTCAGGTTGCGCCTTTACAAAAGTGCCGACAGAAATATGACACATTAGATGCGTAGAAACGTGTTTAGAGAACTTGATTTGCATAAATATGAAGTTACGCAGGCGCCCGAACCAATGCACTTTCAAGAAATAATTAGCATTTGCCGGCTATAGGGAAACCTATACGCGAAGTTTTCAAGATGCACTCCTTCTATTTCTTTCTTGGTTGCAGCTTTGCTTGCGTGTCAGTGATCTAGCAGACGAAAGGAATGTATATTAGCTACGAGACTGCTGTGGCATGCTTACGACTACATACGGCCTGTTCCCTCGCATAAGAGAAGGTAATATATGTTACCATACATAGCGGAGGTTCCTTTCAATTACTAATTACATCCAACGTGAAGTCCTCATTATCGCTAGGCCAACCAGTAAGTTGCAATACGAATGTCGACTGCTGTTGCACTATTCTAATCTAGGTTTTGATACCTACGGATTTTAAATGTATTTTCGCGTTTGAGGTCAGGTATAATGAGAGCAAGGGCTGGTGCTGGAGTCGACATTGAAAAAATACTGTATTGCGTATTGTTCAGATAACTTCCTGAACGCTCAGCTATGGTGCTGAAAAAACCCTTCCGTGAGGTAACACGCCAATGCGATTTATAATATGCGATTGTTTCGAACTTTAACATAAACACGGCTCGCTCTTGTGCTTCTAGACAACTCGTGCCGTCTATGCCGGCTTGTCTGGAAAACGATTTTCCTGTTTCTTTGGTCCGTATGGAATCTCCTCCCGAATACCTGGGTTTTTAAACGCCAGTGGTGTGCTGCTGCAGCAGCAGCAGCAGCAGCAGCGGCGGCGGCAGCAGCCGAGTTTTCACTGCGCGTCAACATCACCAGAGATTTCAAGTTTAACCTATGGCATCCTTTACTTATCTTTTAAACACTGTTTCGACACTGTAGTTTTCAATACTCTTTATTTCCTTTCCTGCTTCAGCTTGTGCCTGATCCCTATCGAATTATATTTTTTTCCCTTGTATTATCGTTTTGTCTCAACATGTGAACCACCTCCATTAAAAAATTTCACCTTGGATTTTTATATTTCGCTGCTTGTTCTTCTGTTCAGTAGCATTGGTGTTTTCCGAAACATTAGAAATGGTCCCCCTACTGTGCTGTGCGAACACTATGGGACGTTCTTCTCTACTAGACATATTACGTTTGTATCTGTACTAAGTACTCGATAAGCTTCAAGCTCCTAGTTCAAACAGCCAGTCACGCGACAGAGTTGAGCTTCCAGAAGGCTAAAGAAACTAGGTTGTCGACAAGCCTGGCTCGTCGTCCAGCCTTACCTTTCTTGAAACATTTTAACGTTAGGCGCAAGCGAAAGGTGCCTTTGAACGCATAGCAGCTGAACACATGAGGTATACAGGGTGTGTTTCCCGTACTCTTACTTAGCCTTCTTTGTCGGCATCTGTCGACAGCGGAATCGCACTCTCCTGCGCCCATTAAGGGCCCGTTCGCTGTTCAATTACTGCCTGTGCGTTTCGAGGACTCAACACTGCGAACCACATATTGTATTACGAAAGACATGGTATTCCTATTTCTTCAGTAATCTTTCGCGTGTCTTTTTCTACTTTAGTTAAGGTTTCCTACAGTATTACAACCCTTATGTGCCTTGCGTACACATATATGCACTGTACGTCTTTCAAACAGCTCCACTGGTATAAAGCGACATTTATTGCGCAGGTATCGCTAGGCGGAGGCGGAGTATCTTGAATTGTTCGTACATGCAGTAACCACATGGCAAACTTCAAATAAAAAGTAATTACAGAATAAAGACGAAGTCTCTGCCCCTCATCTAGCAGTTACACTGCGGTGATCGGTAAAAGCAACGCGGGCCTGTCACCACCAATGACAAAAAATAATCACAGTTTCGCCAGAAGGGAGAAGCGATGAATGCGATACGAATGCATTATATGATATAAGAAGTAACATTAGCAGCTTTAGGAGCAATCTGAATTGCAGTGAACGTGGATTTACTAAGTAAGCATGCAGGTCCTGAAAGTACCATGTGAAGGTCGAGCGGCCGAGACAATGGACCAGAAGAGCTCCCAGCTAAGTCATGTTGCTTTGATGCTTCTGGCACACGCTTCACACCGCGCGACCGCACTAAGTAGCGTGCGCTTAGCGCGGTCATTGAGAAATTTCTACCAGCACAACGGCATCTAGCGAGCGCGTTCGCTCCGTCACTCGCAGTCGCATTCGAGTGAGCGCTATGTGGCGAGGTCATTGCCGGCGTTGTGAGGCGCCTGGTACGGAGCACATGACCAAGGCGCTGCTACGCTCTATGCAGCATGTCTGATGGCGGCCAAGATAGCGTGCGCGCCAGCGATGGCGACCGCGAAAGGTCCACAATGGCTGCTCGAGCGACAGCAGCCCCCCAACCTCTCGAGATTTTCCAAGATCGTTGACGACGCACGGGGTGTTTCCTCACCGCTTCGACGCAGGCATCCCGGGCGGGGTGATGTTATCGCACGTGCGCTCCGAGCGACATAGATGGGCCGGGCTCGTTTGATCCCTGCTTCAGCCGCGTCCGGCGGCCCCGCTCGCGTGCTTTTACCCTCAGGTAGAACGTGCGATGCTCGAGGGGGTTATCAATTTCGACATTTTACGGGACATGACGGCCACGGCGACGGCGACGGCAAGAACCCGTCGAGATCGTCCATATAATTGCTATCGCAACGAAAAGATAGCGAAGGATGAAAAGCATATTAAGCCCGTGCACACTATTTCTTTCTTGAGTAGTACAGGCATTCTGCAATGCATGAAGGAATTTAGTACTATCGCAGAGAAACCGAAACGAAAAAAAAACTGAAAAACAACGGAAAGAGCTCTCTCTTGCAACTGAGCTTTTTATATTGGAACACCTTAGAATTTAAAAGGAGCAGATGTGACACGCGCTCGGAGTTCGGCACACGTGCCAAGAACATTACCATCGTACACAATAACAAGCGAATTGACAGTATCAAATTAGTAACTATAATCTAAAAATTGATACATTACTGCGCAGGCAGTGGAACAGGAGTAATACTGATACAGGCAACAGCTTTTTTTGTACAATGCTGCTTCGAAGAATTCACGTCCTGATAAATTTCGCCTCTTGCCCAGCAGTCGGGGGTCGTTAATCGATGATACGCAGACGCACGAAGCAGAGTGGAAAGGGTGAGTGCGAAACCTCCAACTTCCCTAATCGATTACCTGTGCTCGCTTGGTACAACGTCAAGTTCAAGTGGTATGAACTCACCCTGAGCGAACAGTTTTCGCAATGCGCTAATAGTTACTAGCGACACTGTGTTAGAGAGGGCGTACAGTGAATGAAGGCTACACGACAAGCACAAACTTTAGCGCAGGCTTAAGACCATGATGCACCAACTAGGCCAATATACCACTCTGGTCACTAAGATGACGGGCAGCTCTTGGATTCTCCCAACGACAAAGCACAGTAACCATGTGGCGAGCTGCTTGGCGCGCGCAGACGTGGCCCTAAAGAAATGCCCGCGCAAAGACTTGAGAGCTCATTTGGCGCGAAAAAAGTAAAAAAAAAAATTCACAGCATATCCACGGAGTGAATGATGATGGGTGGGCGAAGCCCCGGACGTTAAAGATCGTGCCGAGCTCTGGACTAATTTAGCTAACGCGCACGCTACGAATCCTTATGGTTCAACTACGCATAAGTGAAATCTCCCACCGGCACTTCATTGCAAGTCAAGATCCAGTGCCTATATATATATGTGGGTGGCCGGTGAACGGTTCTCCAGCGCGAGCTGTCGGTATTTTTCAATCAAGAAACTCGCTAGAAGACGCTGCCTGCGCCAACGTTCTCTCTCGCGGGTGAGGGCGCGTTCTCCTTCTTTGCGAGCTGGTAGAGCGTTAAACGAAGAAAGAGCGTTTCCATAGACAACGCGCGCCTTTCGCTCTCTCTCTCTCTCACAAGACAGCTGATGGAAGAGTGAGAGAGCTCGCGCGCCGGGAGGCACGCGTTGAGGGCGAGCGCGAGCCTCCCGGCGGCGCGAGGTGGCCACATACATACATACATACATACTACTACTACTACTACAGAGGAGGGAACGACCCACACCCTAAGGAGCTTCGCCCCTTAAAAATGTGCAGGCTGATTTTGCGGGTGCCGTGTTGTTTTTCGCCAGGTTACCGAACTCCATCTGCGTGCTGCGATTGCTTTTATAAGAAGTGGCAGTTGCCATGTATAGTGGGAATCAAGGAAATGCGAAGCTTGCAGGAGGAACGTAAAATGAATCTGCATTGTTGTCTCGCTATACCGATTTTGGTACACATGAACTTAACGAAACAGCCACAAGAGCACCAAGACTGTGGCATGTAAACCATGCCGCTCATCACACGCATGTCACGATACTAATGTTATGATATATCATTTACGTTTGTCGTGCAGTCGTGTTATGCCATAGCAGTTTTGGTATACATCCGTTAACGAAACGCGTGGCATGTAAATCATGCCGCTATTGACATGCATGTCACGATTTTCATGTTCTCAGAACGTGTCATCCATGGTCGCCATACATTGTTGTCTCGCCATAACAATTTTCGTATACATCCCATTAACGAAACGCCAGCAGAGCACCAAGGCCGTGGCTTGTAAATGATGCGCTCATGATATGCATGTCATGATTTTCATGTTATGACCTACCATGTATGTTCGTTTTGCAGTCATGCTGTGTCATGCCAATTTTCCTATACATCCCATTAACGAAACGGCCAGGGAAGCACAATTTCCTAGGCGGCTAGATAGATAGATAGATAGATAGATAGATAGATAGATAGATAGATAGATAGATAGATAGATAGATAGATAGATAGATAGATAGATAGATAGATAGATACGCCCAAAGTCGCCAAAGTTCGCTACGAAATGCTTCGAATTTAATACCATGGTGTTTGAAAGTAATAAATTCTATTGTGTACTGGCAGTCCATCTGTCATAACTCTGCTCTTTCTGTTCAGTTCTCTTTGCTCCGCAAGCGAATAAAGGCATGAAAAAACTACCCAAATATCGCTTTCTGCTGAAGTAAACGAAGTGATTCAGGCACAGGCAGCTTTCGCAAGCCGAAAAGACTTTTTTCGGGATAATTTATGTACTTATGTAATTTAGGTATAGGTACTCCAGTATATGTTACGTGGCGATTAATGACGCTGACCTGCAGTGGGGTGTACGGTTAGAGGGATGTGAGAGACACCCAAGAAGGAAGACGATGATGTATCTTGGGTGAGCGTGGTGTGACTCCCAGCTTGGTTGGTCTGAATACAAACGCTGTAAATAATTCCACCGTTTATTCTGTTCCGTTCCATTTTTGGTGGAGGTGCGGGGTATTGCCTCGAGACAATATAGATGTAGACATACCCAAGAAAAATTCAGAGACTGACCATTTTCCGATCCCTCAAAGATAAGTAAGAGCTAAGTGCTCCTCTTAAGTCGTCATCAGTTTGTGTTCGTTAAGAGGAACCAGAACAAGCACATCTCCAGCTAGGTATTAGTGGTAATGCATTAAAGGAAGTATAGGGGTCACGAACGGCATACCTATATATATCTGGGGGGGGGGGGGGGCTTCAGAGGAGCTCTTATGCATCCCAGGTAGAGAAATATAAAGAGATTCCTATGCTCAAATAACAAGTCAGCCGTTTTTCTGCTTGGATAAACTCGAAACGTCACTTGTTTAATTCGCGCAATATCTACAGAAAAATCTTACTGTGTCCTTGGTTCGCAAGAACATGTTTATTTGCTTACAATAATAAAAAGAACGCGCGTGGGAAAAAGAAGCAATGTGTACGAAGACATGCCTGAGTAATTACTGAAACTCAAAAATAAGTACTGCTGTTCGCTATTCGACGGGCAAATATCAGGCGACATTGGAGAGCGCTGTTGAAATATGGTGGTCACACTGCATGGCACTTTGCGAGTTGCTCTGGAAGCTGAACACTACGTAATATCTAATCTTCACCTCCACGCAACGGTACATAGCAAAAACAGGAAAGGAGTCCCTGTGCTCGCGTTCACCTACACAGTTCGGGGGCAGTTATGGCATCGAAACAACTTCCCCGTGGCCATGCCCCTGCGTGTGCCAACACACACATAGTTGACAGGGTATCACTTCTTCAACGTTGCTGGCCGTGTGCTGGCCTAATTGGTATTTACTTGACGACACAATGCAGCCGCCACTGAAAAACAATGCAATAGGCCGGAACGGCAGAGCAAGCGGCACTCCCAACTCAACAAGTCTGGCCGGCAACCAAGGAATAACATACATGCGCAGTCTCTTCACAAACTTACACTATCCAGCGTTCAAACAATCTCTTCTCCGATTCGTACAATGAAATAGGCGTATCGATGATACACCTTGTTCCTTTACTGTCTATATGTAAAACAAACTCGTGCACTGTTGTTTTTGCTTCTGCCTAAAAATTTTGATCTCTTTAACGCGTGCGTGTCGCGTGCACGTGTTACTGTGCATTGGCAAATGCGCCACTCCATCTTTCATTAGGTTTAGTTCAGTGGAATTGCCGCTTGTCCTATCGTTGTGTTTCTGCCTATTGTATGTTTTCATTTTGAGTGGCCGCTTCATTATGTCTCACAGGCGTTGTGCCCGTAATGAAAGTATGGCGTTTCGACTGGTCAAACCTACGATGTCATAAATGAGCGCATCATATAGGGAGAGGTTGGGGGAGTGACACTGAACACCTTTTTATCGAGTGCAGCTGTAGTATTTCTGGTACGTGCAGGGAAGGGTGTGTACTCAGCGCTGTGTGGAGAGACATTAGGGGAAACCAACTAACAGCATATTAAGCATAAAGTTGCCTTTGATAAGCTGTCGCTTGATGCACTTAAGATGACGTGTACGCCACTGCAACGACCAAGGCAATCCCGTTCATTCGAATCTGGGACGTCGAAGTAGCCTGGAGCATGTTGCATGAGTGAGGACCTTTTAATAAGGATGAGCAGCGCAGGAGAGACGCGCCACGACAAAGAAGACGCACGGATACAACGCTGAAATAACAGCCGATTTTATTCCCCGATTACAGCAAAATATGTAGCGTAAATCGGAAAGAGAGATTAAAGAAAACGCAACGCATAAAAGGCATGGGTAAAGAAAGTCGTCGGTACAATGCTGCTTTATGAAGCTACTGCCTAGCTAACAAGGATAAAATCATTCATGTGTTGTACGAGGATGAATACAGAAGGAGTAGACTAATAACAAACAGCGCTAAAAACCAAGGAATAACAAATATGAAGAAAGATTCCGTCTGAAATCTACAAATTAGCGCCGAAGAGAACAGCTTTCCAAGAAAAAGAGTTCCTTTTTAGACAGGGAAGGCCTCCTAGTAGATCGGAAAGAAACGTCTTCCCATGAGTCAATAGCACTAAAGAATCGAGAGTTGCTTCTTCATTTTCAATCTCTATACAGCCTAGGAAAGAATACCTGAAGAAGCCAAATGTTGGAGAGAAACAATGGAACTATTACTTTTCTGATTTTCGACCATGCTGCATAATAGTCACGACGGTTAGGAACGACTTTTATAGAGAATTTTGGATTTGTGTTTGACCTTTTTTATCTTTCTTTTTTCCATCTCTTGCTACCGTTCCTCCTTCCCAGTGAAGGGTGGCTTTACGGATTCAGCCTAGGTTAACCTCTATGCTTTTAAGTTTCCTTCCTTGGCTTCACATTAATTGTTTTGCCGTGTAAGCCTGCCTGGGCGCTATGGGCAAGCGGCAGCTATGTTGTGATGAATGTATGTGATTTGCTCGATCAGGGTTCAGAGGCGTAAGAGTAATCTTCTGATGGTTTCAGTCTCTCCTTGTTCGACTGCGCTCTCCCCCGAGAAAACCAGGTTCTGTTTATAGTGACCTTTAGGGCCATATTTCGAAACACTTGTGTTATAATGGTACTGTTTCCATTGATATTCCTAAAAGCATTGCGACAACTATTTTTCTCACATACTGCGCCAACTGCTCTAGTAAAACTAGAAACATTATTTACTTAGAATGTAGGCACGTTAGATAGAGGCATAATATGTCACATGAAATTTGTGTCGATTATGAGCTTTGAAAAGTTAGGTCTATGGGGCTTTGTCTGTAAAAACAAGTGAACGTCAGCGCACACTGTGATATATATCAAAGATAACAGCATATGACTGTTCAGTCGTTAGCAAAAGCACATGGAATTTATGCTGGAGTATATGAAAGAAGAATTGCTGCCAACTAAACTCATAAATCGCCTAATAACGGATGATTCCAAAAGCGCCACTGTCCAAACGCCAAGCAATGCGTCGACTCCTGAGAGATTCTAGAAAACGTAGGAGTAAGGAGTGCCCCGATTTGCACGTAATCTTATGGCGGCTTCGCAGCCTCGGCGTTTCAGGCGCAGATGCTCCAAGAATGGGTCTCGATCGTCCCGGAATCACAGAGGGGGCTATGGAGGATGCCACACTCTAAGCCTTCGAGTTCGTGTTCATCGCTCTGTTCATCACACAGAGTGCGGCAAGCAAATATGACAATCCATCCCAGTCGGAGTGCACTATAGCCTTGGCAGTAAAACAAATCTAGGACACAACATTTATCTGCACAGTGGCGTAGCTGATTATCCACTCCAGGAGGCAGCTGATAGAATCCGCAATAACGTAACACGTACAGGTAAAATGTCTTGCAAGGGGTGTGGAAAAAGAAACAGTAATTTTCAATGCTTGCCCTTTATCGCAGGATGGGTAAGGAATTCAAGTGCTGTTCCCCTCGGTGTGGCTAGCGGTCAGTTTTTCTGCGAACATTGGGACGATTCTTTTTCTTATGCCTCGTGTGCATCCTCAAGAGAAATTCCTTTTCCCCATCTCGCTCGCTGGAGTCGAGAGAAACATCTCATTCATCCGTTGAGCTCTAGCCTTCTTTCCGTTTTGTGCTGTTAGTTCTTCCAGCGGCAGCAATTATGTGGACCGGCTCTACAGCCGCTATCTTTTCACGCGGTAACTAGAAGTGACAGGCATGGCCAAGCTGTCGCTGCGCTCCCAGTGTTGGGTCTTTCCAATTCGCCAGCGTTGTCACTGTGAGTCCTCGCACTAATCCTGCGATGTATGTGGATGTTTGTCGCAGGATAATGCGAATGTTTCTTAATTTGATTAGTAGCGAAGGCTGCCCGCAATTTCCACACCAGGTAAACGCAGAATCTTCTTTCGTGCTGTCGCCTGACACGTGGCTGTTCCCACGCCTTTCCGCGTGGAACATACTATTTCATATAATTATCCTTACTTCTACAGCAGTGTTACGCACTTTCAGCGTCACGCCACGCATGCTGATTGCTGTACAAGTTAATGACAATGACGCTATAATCACAGACGGTAGGAGCAGTGCCTCAAGTACAGGAGCTCGCAGGCGGGGAGTCCATGCCATGGAACTAAACGCTGCAGGCCCTACGAGGAAGGGACATAGGAATTTCTCGCGAAATGGGAGTTGTTCTTGTGACTTACTCAGCTGCCATCCAGAAAACGCGGGTTCGATGCTGGAAACGTGGTCGCATTTTAGATGGGTGCGGAAATTCCAGAGGCCCGTATACCGTGCGTTATCGGTGCACGTTAAAAGTGGTCAGAACTTCCGGAGCCCACCACTACGGCTTTTCTCGCCTTTCTATCTGTTTCAGCCCCTTTCCCCTGCCCCGACGAACGCTTAGCCGTGCTCCCTACATGAGCTCCATAGATTAGCGTCCCTTCCCTCACGGAACCACAGTGAAAATCATCATCAGCTTATGACTCCTCCACAGCTAGATATATTGAGACGGAATCAGCAGCGCGTGATCGACGCACCGCCTCAGCATAATACCACCTCGAACTTAACGATCCTAGGCACTGAGGAACATTCCGTCTTTTGCATATGCGGAAGTATATCGTACACGTGTCTGATAAACTCGCGTAATCATGCTGTTTTTACGCCTACTACTCCCGTTGTTATCAAATACGAATATTTATTTGTCGATGCTTATAATGATGGTCAAGCCTGTATATTTTATTTATTCTAGACTATGATACATCCTTTCAGAGGATGTTGGTTGTTAGTGCACAGTTGCGTCGTTTCGTAGGTTTTCATGAGGAAGCAGATTTTCTCCCAAACAGGCATCCTATATTCATTACTCACAGAATATTTCTTGTACTTTCTGCTTCACTTCTGTAATAACATATTGATGTTCTTTTTTCTTTCTTTGTGACGCGAAGGTTATGCGTGCCCTTACTAAAACATGCACTTTTACAATGTATTTAAGTGTCTGTTTTGTGTTTCTGGCTTCCAAGGATAGGGGCAACAATCATGTCAAGCTTTCCTTCTTTGTTTTCGTGTCCGCGATACAAATGAAGCAGGGGTTACCTGACGCTGTAATTAACCGCAAACAAGCCGATCTGATTTTGCGATTTGAAACACCTTGCGGCAGTAGTGCCTCGAATTCGTATCCACGATCTATGAAACGTCCGCCTGCCATGCCTGTCTGACATGGCAGACAGACGACTCTTACGACACACAAAAGAGCGCATACGTGCTGTTCAGATGAAATTATCAATAATTATGATATTCAGCTATTAAACGTGACAATAGCAGATAATATGCCATGGCTCATAATTTCAATGATTCCACGTATGAGACGAGGCCTGCACTTGCAGCGAGGGAATTGTGACATGAACGCTTCACTTATTTCTTTTCCGCAATCGGTAGGACGAAAGTTACGGCGAAGGCGAGGGATGGCTCCAGCGTACTGCGCAAGCCGTGCCTTTTGTGTCTGGGCATGATCCACGCACGCGCTAGGCGGCACGTATAGATGCCTTGGCCGAAATTTTCAAAGTAGCTTGAGCTTAGCGTAGAAATAGTGGGCGGCGTCCACGCCTTGCAGAGAGCTGTTCTTGCCATGTGTTCCCAGTAGGAAGAAGTGAGCTGCTGCAGAACACAGGCCATTCACTACGACATCAGTTTTGAGGGACCAATGAGCAAAAACGAATGTAGTTACTGGTATCGTTCACCGAAACGTCCTTAAATTTTTTTTTAGATCGAGAGCACTCAAGGACGAGATTAGGAGACACAGGTACAAACGCTTTCTAACTGTAGTACTATTATTATTAAAGGAATATTCGCTCAAGAACCCGCACAACTGGAAAATCCAGTCAAACAGAACAGACCAATGACACCTTGTTGTTTTATTTCGACTGAATCGCGCCGAACCATGGTATTTTAGTTGCAAGTGTGGATTAAACCTTTTTTTTTTAAGAATGGATTTGTTCCACCTAGGCCGACTCGGAGTTTTACTTCAGTTCTCTGAAAGCCGCAAACCAATGGAATCGCTCTGGACAGAAGCCAGCCACCATTCATGGTTTAACAAAGTAAAAAGACGAAAACAAGTGTGGATTGCGTGGACCTGTCACAAGCCTCCACTCTCATGTGTTCAAAGAAGTTCAGTGAGCCCTACATCGCTTACTCCCCTCCTCACGACGACTACCGTGATAGGAATTTCACACATTGTACCACGATCTGTCCGTCCGCAATGCCACTCTCAAAAGGATCCCATTTGCTTGCGTAACGTCGGAAGAATAAAACCAATTCTTGTTTTCAGCCGCCCTAGGTCCCAACAAGATATGCAGTTTTGTCAAGTTCTTCAGATTCCGAGGCGAACGAGTACGCCTCAGAGCAGCCTGTTGTTGTAGGCGCTATACAGAGCACCGCATTATTCTTCCTGAGCGGAAAAATTTATGCTCAACACGCCACGGAACAGACGCATACAATTAATTGCGAAGGAGCACAAGGAAACAACGCACTAGAAAGGTAGACAAAAGGACCTAGGCGCCTTCTTGTGTTGCTTCGATTGGCGCACATACTCAAACAAGTACTGGGATTACAAGGCGCAGACAAGTATTTGCGCCGGTCGATTCAAGTTGTGCTGTGTACAAAATAGCCCGACAGCAGAAGCTACTAATTTCTTTTGTGTGGTTTCTTAGCGCTATTTCAAGGAGGAATTCGACGTCTAAACAGCAACGAGACAAGCATGAAATACTCTCACAATACCATATGGAAATCGGAGGTCTCGGAAAGGTTGTATATGCCCCGCCACGGTGGTCTAGTGGCTACGGTACTCGGCTGCTGATCCGAGGGTCGCGGGATCGAATCCCGGCCGCGGCGGCTGCATTTCGATGGAGGCGAAATGTTGAGGCCCGTGTGCTGTGCGGTGTCAGTGCACGCTAAAGAACCCCAGGTGGTCGAAATTTCCGGAGCCCTCCACTACGGCGTCTCTCATAATCAGAGCTGGTTTTGGGACGTTAAACCCCACAAATCAATCAAAGGTTGTATATGACGGGCCATTCCAGACGCTAGTAAACATTCACAAAAAGTTAAAGACACTGACGATGCCGCATGAAAAGAGCTTTGCAATGAGGGCCTCGGCGGAGAACAAGCGCAGGAAGTACAAACGCGTGATAGCGGATGCCATCGAAGAGACGCGAGAGACACCCGTCTCAAAAGGGGATCATGTGACGACTAGACAGCAAACGGCTAGTGGCCAACATGAATTTGATGGCGGGAAGAAGAGCCACACAGTCCTCGTCCGTGTCCTCGTCCTTGTCACTTGGGCGCTCCATTTATCCCGTTTCGTTTAAGAACTAATTTATTTATTCCGTTGAATGGGTACCGCATGGCGAAATATCAATAAACAGAGACCGTAAATGATTTCTGTGGAAATGCGCAAGGCTGAGCAACGATATATAAAAAAAATTGCATCTGCCCGTTTGCAGCACAGAGGTATACCAGAAAATCCACGACTTATCGTAAATGAAGGACACTTATTTTCAGCAGTTCCACGCCGGTAAAATCTGGGTAAACAGCGCGGCTGGCAAGCAGAAGCCACCAGCTGGCGAATGCAGGTTTCTTTTTTATCATTCTGCGCCGGCCCCAGGATGTCACTCTCGGCCTTCTATAAACGAGCGCTTACCCGAGCACCGCGACACAGCACACTACGCATTCTTAAGGGTTCCCAAGCCCTCACTGCCCCTTCTGCAGTGGTTGTGGGGACATGGATCATCTTGCGTGGAGTTGGGCCTCTGGCATCCCTTTTACACCGAAGACAAACTGATTAAGCACATTAAGGCTTACGACCGGACCTCTCAAATTCAAGACGTCCAGGGGGACCCGCGTGATAGCCGTCAGGTTTGGCCTGATGGTCCCCGAGTGGACCTAGCCGATTGACGTTGACTTCGCTCGCGTCTATCGTGGACAAAATACAGTCATTTCACTGGCTCGTAATCTTAATATTCATCTTCATTTATCTCTTTTTAGACCTTTATCTTGTGCGTGAAAATTTTACTTTTTAAGCATAATGGCACAAGAACGTCACCCGCCTTTCTTGCGTGTTCCAGGAGTAAACTGCATAGGTCGTTGTTTTAACTACCTCACTACCTCACGCGTAGGGGAGCTCTGACAGAGATGCTGGTTTCGGGGCTTCCTAAATGATATTTTAGATAAGGAAAAAAGAAAGAAATCGATGCTAAAGCCATTTTAGGGAAAGGAACACTACTGATACCAGAATCAGTGTCTTTTTATGCGGCGAAAACATGGATAAGCAAAAAGGCGTGCGTAAGTGATTCTCAGGTGATGGTAAACCTTTGTACCTTTCCAATAAACTTACAATTGATTTTTGGAAAACCAAGGAAATATTTGCTGACGGTTAGAACGACACATTCACAGTCAGGAAAGGAGTTATTTGGGGAGAACACGAAGTTGCAGATGAGCACAAGGTCCTTGGTGTAACTGCTTCACCTGTTCTTAGTTGGGATAGCGTCAAATTATTCATGTAAGAAACCCCCTTTCATTACGTGCGCTTTATCTTGTTGTCGGGAAATTATAGCCGAGCGAAAATAAGCTTTACAGGTCCAGCGCTCGTTCATGCTGGTGCAGTGCTAATTTATTAACTATTAATCCAAGCAAAACTAAATTTGTTAGTGTTATATTTTCATCACATCTATAATATTCAGCATTCATTCCTTCCTTAAATTTTGGTTTGCGCTCCATCTCCCCCAGTCCCTGCTCATTTCCTGAAATTTCTCTCAACTCTAACTTGAAGTACGTAGGTCATATTTGTCTCGTAAAACAGGAGAACAGCATACGGTATCCGCGCATTAACTAAAACTCGTCCCTACATTAGACGTGCTACATTATTGTCCATTTACTACTCATTCATTCACTCTCATCTTAATAATTATGGTATAATGTGCTGGGGTAACACCTACAACACTCACTTGGCATCGCTTGTAGTAATACGAAACGAATCAATAAGAATCATTACAAACAGTTCACGCTTTTATCACGGTAAATTTCTTTTTCATGAGAGCAACATCCTAACTATTTGTGAGCTCTTCAAACATAATTTAGGAATTCTCTCCGATAAACACATAAACAAAGAACTACCTCCAATCTGCTTATCATCGTCTGACCTGATTGCAGATAGTAATAGCAGATTCGCGCTTAACAATAACGTTATTTTGCCTAAAGTGCGTACTAGTTATGGTAAACAGGGCGCTGAATTTTCTTCTATATTGCTATGGAATTCACTATCTGTTTCTATCAAAAATGCAAGGCCCTTACATCAATTCAAGACAGAACTAAAATCACACATTACACGTACTTTCTAATTCCTTTTATGGCTTCATTTGCTTCAATTTGTTTATTCTGTTTATTATAGTTTCACTTGGTATTTTTCGTTCTGTTCCATTGCAAATGTAGTTTGCACTATTATTGGTGCATTTTATTTCATTTTGTATATTTTGTTTATTAGAGTTTGCTCTTGTATTTTTTGTTCATTAGAGTTTGATTTTATATTTTTACGTGATTGTTCTATCTACAAACGTTTTTAGTGCTACTCATACTTACGAAGAGTGCTACTACGAAGAGTGCTTTTTTTGTGTATTACCATAATGTTCCATTGACAGGAGTCCCAACTTTAGGACCTCCATATGTATACTACGCACATGTAACAATTCTCTATTTGTACCAATAAAAATATGATTCTGAAAAAAACCTCGGAAGTATGGTAGTTAGGTTTGGTATACAACAACTCAAGGCAATATGAAAACACCCAATTAATGTTCACAAGGTGCCGCAGTATCTTCAATGATGGTAGCCCCTATAGCGTTGCGTGCACCTTTTGTTGACTTAGGAGACTCGAGGTTAACCATAGGTGCTACGGCTTAGGTGCGCCCGCATTGGAGATGCAGGCATGAGCCTCAGGCGATTCCTTTCTTTCTTTCTTACGTTTATACACTCTCAATGAGGTGTGCATCTGCCTCAAGTTAATAATTTTCATGAATAACTTGGACAGTTTCTTGACTGTCTTGCGCACTAAATTCTCGTTGCGATGTCGCTTTTACCTCAAGTAAATGTAAACTTGACGTAGATTTTTAAGATTCTTACACATTTCCAGATTAAGGTGTACTACCGCAACACCATTCTTCCCGTCCGGAGGTGAATTGCTGATGCTGAGCCAAGAAAACGAGTTTGCTTTGTTGGGTTGCAGCGCGGTAAGAGTACAGCGGTTTTGTACAAGGAACCGTCCATCACTTTGTGAGCGCTTCTTATTTGTTCCTTACATCATCCTACCTTTCCGACTGTCTCTCCACGGTGATCTAGAGGACGTAGCTCTCGGCTGCTCATCAGAAGGTCACGGGATCAAAAACCGGCGGCGGCTATATTTCGATGGAGGCGAAATGATGAAGCCCGTGTACTGTGCGATGTCAGGCACCCTGAATAACTTCAGGAGGTCAAATTTTGCACAGCACTCCACTAAGGCGTCTCTCATACTATCATCGCTGTTTTGGACCGCAAAAGCCAGAAGTAATTCAACCAGTGAATCAATGATTAATCACTCAAACAATCAATCAGCTTCTGCAACCGTAAGACATTTGAAATCTACGACGTGGATGACTTCCATATCCTGCGATTATTACACATGAGTTGTTCTGCATTCCAACAATCTCTACAGAGTGCCACATTTCTCCAACACAACAGTCTTCACCTAAATACTCGTAACATGAGCGAGTTCGAAATACCATGCTTTGGCACCGGCTGTAGTGTCCAGTCACTGAAGCATAAGCACCATTTTTAAGTAAACGAAACACCTAAAGGACATAGTAAATATGTTACACGAAATACTGCTTATTTATTACGTATTTACTGCAGCAATCTATTTAAAGGTGACGTTTCGACAAAACGGTTCGTGTTCTAGTAAAAGAGCGCTGATTTTTGATGAGTTATGTATTAAGTGTGTCGTTCTAGATGCGTGCTCGCGCATTTGTCCCGTAGTACGTACTCCTTGCGCTAGTCCTATCAGTACGTTTGTCTGTGTTAATGAAATCAGGATACTATGTTTCGATAATTCACATTTGCTTGTTATTGGACTTCCACTTTTACAGTCTACTGAACAAATGCTTCGTTCGTTTTGCTTGCATCTCAAATGCACTAACTGCCATGCTTAGGAAAATGCAATACACAATATGCTTTTCATTCCTAAAAATGTGTTTCTTCGATGTGCGTGATCGTATTATTGCGATAGCAGTTGTGGGGACACTTGAGCGGGGCTTTCGCCGTCGCCGTCATGTCCCATATATATATATATATATATATATATATATATATATATATATATATAAGGAAAAAGGCACGCAGCTTACGCCGGGAATGCCGTCCCCATACAGCGTTCACGCGAATGCGTCCGCGAGCGCCGGAAGGAATGCATCGGCTTCATGCCAGTTCATGCTGCTTAGTCCGGTCGCGTGGTGTGAAGCACGTGCGAGAAAAAAATGAAAACTAGGTGCCTTAGCTCGCAGTTCTGCTGCGCCGTTAGATATCGCGCTCGACCGTCACATGGTACTTTAGGAACGTTTACGGAGAGCATGGCCAACAAATGAGCGAGAGAGAAAGCGAGATGAATTGGAAGCACCTCCCCCCTCTGCACTTCATCTCGCCCTCTATCGTTTGTTGGCTGTGCGGTCACCTGTGGTGCAGAGAGGGGAGGCGGCTCTCACCGTGAAACGGCCCTTGCGCCATCATGCCACCGCGTTCCATCAGAACGCCTGCCCAAGACCTCCAGCAGAGTGCTACTCTCGCTGAAGCAAGGTGCGCTTTACTTCTCACGTAATCATTGCAACACTTTCATTCAAAGAACATTTAGAGCCCTCACCCGCAGCAACTGCTCGCAAATTTGCCTCGAGCTGCGTGTCCTCAGTTGCGTGCAGTGCGATCTAGTGTGGACCGCATCGCGGTCATTCCACGTCGACAGCGAGCCGAGGCCGCTGCTCGTTTCCCACTTTTACTTACGCTATCTTCCTCTATGCTGTAAATTGAACGCTTTCTCATTTGCTCGATTTCCCGGTGTGGTACACACACAATACTGAGCGTACAGTAGCAACATGCAATGAAAACAACCATGCAATGGAAACAAGTGGCGTGGTCATTCATTCCCTTCGTGCTAGTCTAGTCACGCCTTAGCACACCTGCATGCTTACTTAACAAGCCAACGTTTAGTACAGTTCAGATTGCCCCTAAAGCTGCTAGTCTAACTTCGAATAATATATTATATCATGCTGTGCTATCGCATTCATTCTTTCGCTTTTCTGGCAAAACTGTGAGTTTTAACGCACAGTGAGTTTTCACATTAATTGTACTTATTCCTAACGCGTTGCATATAATTTAAATGTCTATATCACTTTAAAAACTAGGCTTTTTAACACCTTTACGGGTTTGCCGCAAGGACGGCCGCTTCTTTCGGTGTATAGCAAAGATAGAGGTTGTGCTTGCAATGATACGGTGAGTCGAACAGCATTCGATGTCATCACTCCTTATCACACATCACAGACTGACTAGTCATTGCTGGAACATCGCACATGCAAATATGCTCTCAAGCATATCGAAACTAATGCACAATAGAGAACGCTCGCCATTCAAAACCGTAAGCCGACAGTCACGTGTCCCATATGTCCTGACCTTCCGTGCGGGAAATAACTGTTCGGTGCGATTGCAAAATAAGCACCTGAAGAAAACATGCCAGTTCGGGATGGGCTAACTGGTAGCCTTACATCACACATATCTCACAATCCGCACCCGCTTAAGATTGAATGGTTTATCGAATACATAATTGCATTTATCAGCTGGCACTTCGTCGACTTGACCAAAGGTGCTTTCGTGATGCTGCGTGGGTTAGCGAAATGCGCCTTCGCACGCGCACACACGCAGTAGCGGTGCAGAAGCAAACATTAACAGCCGCTGAAAAGCAGCGCCACATTTGCGCCGCCGCCACGTCGACGACAGTCTCCCTGAACCTATTCGGAGCCGTGAAGCGCAGATATGCGACGAACCACGCCACGATTATAACATCCATCTCACCAACATAGAAGCACATACATAGGCGCTAGTCCTGGCTGTTTCCTTAATTGATTTGTGGGGTTTAACGTCCCAAAACCTGCTCTGATTATGAGAGACGCCGTAGTGGAGGTCTCCGGATGTTTCGACCACCTGGGGTTCTTTAACGTGCACTGACATCGCACAGCACACGGGCCTCAACATTTCGCCTCCATCGAAATGCAGCCGCCGCGCCCGGGATTCGATCCCGCGACCCTCGGATCTGCAGCCGAGTACCTTAGCCACTAGACCACCGTGGCGGGGCCTGGCTGTTTCCTTCGTTTCTCTCGCGCTGCTTCGAAAATGAGCAGGAACATAGAAGCACGAATTTCAAAAAGTTGTACATCTGTAGGTTTCTCATTGACACCCCTAACATAAGGGTGTAAATTAACGGAAGGGGCGTTGTAAGGGCGTTTTCTTTACGGACACTCAATATTCTTCGCAAACAAGGGTGTGCTAAATATCATAACAAGGCTTCTGGTAACGAAAGCACCCCACGAATACAGATGAGGGAGCAATTTCTTTTTTTTTTACGGCTTATTGCGGTCGAAACACTAAGCAATGTAAGGGGAACGGGAAGGGAAGACATGAAGACATAAAAGATAAGTTATGAAGCAAATTTAAATAGACAGCACATAAAGACTTGTGAAGCGGTAGAACACAGCAAAAGAGAAATACATATAAAAATTGGTGAGATGGGGCAGAAGGGCAAGAAAAAAACAAAAAAAAAAACGGAGAGACAGTATGCAAAATCACTACTAAATGTACTATGTGGACACAAACAGAATGTTGCACAGCCCTCAAAGTCGGGATTATCCCTATTATAAAATGTTTCCAATGGCAACGCCTTCCGTTCATTCCGTCCGAAGAAGAAACAAGTAGATGAAATAATTGTGCGCACAGTGTGGTTCAAGAGTATGAGCATGTGTACATCTACTTTGCTTAGATATTCGGCATGTTATCGGTACTCACCTACGGGGCAGAAGCTTGGAGGCTAACTAAGAGGGTTCAGCTTAAATTGAGGACGAAGCAGCGAGCTATGGAACGGAAAATGGCAGGTGTGACCTTAAGGGACAAGAAGAGAGCGGAGTGGGTAAGGGGAGAAACGCGTGCTAGGGACATATTAATAGAAATTAAGAAAAACAAATGGGCGTAGGCGGGCATAGGCGGGCCAGGAGAAGACAAGACAACCGTTGGTCATTAAGGGTAACAGAGTGGATTCCTGGAGAAGGCAAGCGTAGCAGGGGGGGCTGCAGAAAGTTAGGTGGGCAGATGAGATCAGGAAGTTTGCGGGGATAAATTCGGCCCAGTTAGCACAGGACAGGGATAATTGGAGATCCATGGGAGAGGCTTTTGCCCTGCAGAGGTGTAGACACGCTGATGATGATGATGATGATGATGATGATGATGATGATGCTGACGGCATGATGAGTAAGTTTCAGTTTGAATGGTAAATTTTCGAAAATACACTGAGTGGAGAAATCTCAGCCCAGCATAACTGAACCTTTTTTTTTAGGCTACACGGTATGCTTTCATATTTACTATTTGATTTCATATTTACTACATGGTATGCTTTCATATTTCTTTTTTACAGCACATGCTGCGCATGTGCAATGTTTCCAACGATGACTGTTACGCGGCGCTGATAGTGCCGTCGGCCACGCGCTCGCGTTTTTACCCTAACAGTGCTCACCGCTCTACATAGGAGAAATATCGTGCGGCCACTGTAGACAACAACAACGCAGGTATGTCTCAGATATATATACTCGACACAGCAGTGGTCCGGCCACACAAGACAGTGACTGAGAGTTCACAGATCTCCCACTAAGCTGATCAGTTATGGCGTTTTCTTCAGATAGCGACAAAGAGGAATTTTATTTAAATGAACATCCAGAAACATAATTGGCAGCTGTTTGCTGCTACGCGTCAAGTTGTAAATACAACCATAATTAATATTGCAGTTATGCTGTTTCTCCTTCGGTGCCATCGTCATCCGTGTCCTCTGTGTTTCCACGTCGCGCTCGTTATTTCCGCTTATCTTCCTCTACGGGATTAGTGACGTACTTTACTCGTTATAGAGAGAGTAGCACCGCTCGCCGATTCCTTTGCAGAGAAACTGTTCAGGTGCATCCCAATAGTTCTAAACCTAGAGCCTTGACTCTTCTTGGCAGGGGAGCGTAGAACGGCACACTAATGAAATATTTCAATCACGCCAACCTAAAGATTGATGGGGAGAAGTTCAGCGAGAAAGCCCAATTTGCGAATAATTGAGGGAAAGTGGCTAATGAGATCAGTGTTGCTGTCTAACTTTATTACCTCGGGCGCCCTTGCTAACAGCTTTAGGCCCACAAAATAGATATGGAGGCTAACTCTGCACGACTCCCCCGAACTTTGACTTACTGATGGCATTATGCGCATGAGACCAAGACTGGCTGTGCTGAAGACACTGGTGTTAACCTGCGCAACATTTCGCCTCCATCGAAATGCAGCCGCCGCAGCCGGGATTCGATCCCGCGACCCTCGGATCTGCAGCCGAGTACCGTAGCCACTAGACCACCGTGGCGGGGCGAAGACACTTAAGTTAACCGGCGCCTCCAGGAACTCTTTGGCAGACTCAATAGGTCGCGGTCTTTTTGTTGCTTCCTGACCAAAACTAAGTGGCAAACTTCTCCGGGTAGAAAACGACCACATCCACCTACGGTAAAAAAGTATTTACTGCTTCTTGATTTGAAGAATGTGATGCTGCCTAAGCATTACTCTTCCAAAAGAGTCAGACTTAGTGTACCAATGAAGTTCGATAAGGAATTACAATGCAGGTGAATGTGAAACATTATTTCGCCAAGGAAGAAATCTATAAAGAGCACGGTTCTTCCATGAAGATCACTCGCGAAGGGCTAGGAGATCCCTCTTCCCCGCGTCCGATCTTTCTCTCCGGAAAAAAAAAGAACACTGCAAATCAGGGCACGGCAGAGACCAGACTGAGTTAACAAGCAAAACACAGACACACGTGTTCCTGCCTCAGCTAAAAGCTGCGATGTGCGAGCAGGCTCTCGGAACTTCCTAACCGCCTGCTCCCTCGCCCTCCATATGAGAGCGAAGCCTTCCTTAAACTACCCTGCACGACGAGTAAACAGCATCGGTTCGTTGTGCGATCGTTCCTTCAATGCAACAAACTGAAGTATGACAACCTAAACTTAAGCTGTCTATAGCGCTTACGGAGACAAACATCACCGTCAGCCGCGTTAGTGGCGGGTTCAACTCCTTGTCCTCGTAATTCTCGGTACACTAAAAGACGCGAACAGGGATGGAGTGGTAAGATTGCCAAGGAACATCTTGGATGGGTCGTACAACTACAGTCGCGTCGTCGCTCCATATCAAGTCTTCAGGGCTTACAAGTGTGTTGTGTGTTAAATTGCGTCGCGGGCTATATATATATATATATATATATATATATATATATATAGGTGGTTGAAAAGAGGTACACTCGTTCAAAATTCTTGTTTTATTAACGTTTCGGCCGGTGGGCCGGCCTTCGTCAGAATGAAATTCGTTCTGACGAAGGCCGGCGAGTTTTGATGGCGCATGGCCACTTTGCACTTTGCCCATTACACTGCCGTAATTCAGAACCTCACCTCCGCGAGTAAAGACATACAATGACAAGTGTGGTGTCCTGAAAATGACGTGGCTAGGCGACTCGAGAGGATGGCAAGGGAAAGAGCGCGGTGACAACGTTGCCACGCATCGCTGTCACGTTGAACTCTTAAGGTGAAGCTTAAGGGTCCCACAACCTTTTGTTTCCTTTTGACTTACAACTACTTAATCCCTCTGCGCTTGCCCTCCTGTTGGAATCTCCATTGGGATTGACTAAATAAATAAATAAATAAATAAATAAATAAATAAATAAATAAATAAATAAAATGGCGAATGAGGTTGGCGTAATTGCAAAAGGTGGTGTAACGTTTATCAAGAGAAAAACTGGCATCCACCCACTTGTAGCTTTAACCCACACGGATATCCATACGAATTTTCCAGAAAAGAAACCTTCTCAGTTCAGAAAAAATTCGTCCTCGCCCGCGATTACGGAGGACCAACGCATGTCTAAGGCGCTAGCGCTGCCATTTTAGCTAACCAGGAGGCTAGTGATTGACAGCGCGAGGGTGCATCCACCGACAACTCGAAGCACATGGGCATGAGTACGGAAATAGGGTTCTTCGGAATACCGCAAAGTGGCGTAACATTCAGGAAAGGAAAAATTGACATCTATACCAATCCATAGCTGAAAAAGTAAGTAAGTAGGGTAATTAATTAGGTAAGTTGTTGTTTTGTTGTTTTGTGGGGTTTTACGTCACAAAACCAGTTCTGATTATGACAGACGCCGTAGTGGAAGGCTCCGGAAATTTCGACCTCATGGGGTTCTTTAACGTGCACTGACATCGCACAGCACACGGGCCTCAACATTTCGCCTCCATCGAAATGCAGCCGCCGCGGCCGGGATTCGATCCCGCGACCCTCGGATCAGCAGCCGAGTACCTTAGCCACTAGACCACCGTGGTTAATTAGGTAAGTAAGTAAGTAAGTAAGTAGGTAAGTAAATCAGCAGATAGGTGAATAAATATTTTGAAAACAGGAGGTGAGGGGGGCGGCGAGGGGATCTGACGCTGTTCACTTTATGCATTTGAAGTTTTCATGGGAAGAATCTTCGCCTCAAAATTTTTCTAGCTAAATACGGATATCGTGGCATTGCCGCAAAACGCGGAAGCCTCCAAAGGAAATAATAAAAAGATGGAGCTTTGCGGTCGCGCAATTCCAGCAGTGATGATGCGAATCTGTCGCCTGCACTGCACGCGCATCGACTCCGAAAGGAGACCGCCACTAGTGTAAAAAACGGAATCATGTCACTTGTATTCGAGCACTGGCACAGGATTTGGCGATCCCTGAGGCAACAAGGATAACCTTCGTGATCGGCGGGTTTCACGCGCCCGTTTACTGGTTCGCTTTACGGAGATTCGTGTATAAAACTTTGAACGAGGCCAAGCTGAGCGGTGGGAGGTCACTAGAGAGGAAGGAGCTGTAAACTGGAGTGGTCGGCGGAATTTCCGCCTTCGCCCACCTTAGGGGTACACAGACATAGTGATATACCATATTAATAAACCGTCGTATCACCTGCTTTCACTTCAAGGAACATTACACTTCAATGATGTTTTATTTAAACGAGAACTATGCTTTGCGGTTCATTTTATTTACTACACGCCAATGCACAACATAGGGGGAACAAACTGCGCTTCTATGGCTAGATGAGTCAAAGGTAGAAATGATTTTTGACTTGTGACCCTTTCGTTACTGCTTCGGGCTGAGGGGAATGACGGTGAGTGATGTGACACACGAAACATAGAGACAGTTCTTATTTTTTGTAATAATTTGAGGCTTTAGGCATAAAAAAGAGATAAAAATTATTGGCAGTCTTTCATAGATGCCTGTCGCATTCATTCTCAGCTTCTACGTGACCTGTGAAGCTTTTGTTGGTGTTGGTGGTGCTGTTCCATAGAATCCAAGTGAGTCGATTCCGGAAGCAACGAACCGTGCGTGGTGCAGAAAACTTGAGGACGCGTTGTGAGGAGCGAATGTGCGTGCGCGTGTTTGTGTGTTTAGCTTATCCCCGCTCTTGCCTTCTATCACTCTCTTGCTCTTTCTTTTCCTGAATCTTTATCTCTTCTTCGAAGCCCATCCGCGGTATGCGTGACATCGCGCATCCCCTTATGTACACCAACCCTTTTTAATGGTTGGTGCACCCTTCGAAGATAAGCCATCGAATCAGTGCGCTCCATCGCGGCTCATGCCCTGGCGGTTTGGTGTACCTACGAAGTGCCGTACATACGAAGTGCCGTAATATCTTTCACTTTTCTGCTGGTTCCTGCGGGAAAAGGATAAGGCACATTCTTTGCTAATAACGGACGGCGAAGAAACGATTTCAAAATCTGAAGACTCAGCTGGGCAGTAACCTCACTCTTAAGATGCAAGCTTTCTTGCGTCTTTTTTGTTATTAAAGCAACGGGTAGACAAGATAAAAAGTGACCTAATAGAAAACTGCAGATATATAGTTATCGCACTAAAAGCGTGGAGATTCGTCCGATATCAACGTCTTACGTTGTAGTTGTCGCGGTGAACGCGGAAGTGTGAGGTCGAGCTGGATTGCGAATGCGGTAGGCTTACGTGTGGAGCATTATGACCGTAATGAGTAAGACTTTATGCTCAAGCTCGCTCAGGATTAAAGCAAATTACGAAGGCACCTCGCGCGGAAATATTCGAAGATGTCAATTTCTCCGCAAATTTCTTCTCTGCTCTGCTGGCTTATCAGGCTTGAAGGTTCCTTACACAAAAGTGTTTTATGCGATTGCCCAACGAGAAATCACTAACCTACTTAGGTCACGGAAGTGGATGTCTGAAAAACGTCGACGCGGATTTGGCAAGAAAAAGTACCACCTGCTAGGATACGAACCCACAGCAACCCGGGATGCGATGACAGGAGCTGGAAGCTCCACCGGTCCCATCACCGACACACTGGAGATACGGGAACAAACGGCCTTATGCCTTCACTACACCGCGTTAAAATTGCATGCGACTGATGCCTTGTTAAAGAAAAGGTGTTTAGCAGGTAAAATTGCTCTAAAATTAACATCGCCTCCCTTCCGCTGTACTGTTCGATGGCAACATTGGTACTTCCATCTAGAGATGATGGAGCAAAGCAGACTGTCGTGCTAATGGGCGCCGGCAGGTAGAGCTTTGGTAACCTCAGCGCCCTGATCGCAGCGGAGGTTAAAGGCATGGCGGTGCGGTGCCGGCGAGTTCTTGGCCAAAGTACGGCCACGGCCGCTGCAAAATTTGTCTTACGTGGCCACTTGTGTTCCTACACGCTCCGCTCCAGAAATGCAAAGACGGCCGCCGAGATGTAAGTAATGAGCCCTTCGCTGCAGCAGTTCACAAAACGTTCAGCTGACAACCCGCTCAGGTTCGCTGGTATCGCTTGCAAGGTATCACCGTTCGCGCACGCGTGGAAGGTTAGCGCAGGGCTTTGGCTCGTGAAATGCAGTGTCTCGGGAGAAATGTGAATCGTTCGAGAAATTTCGCTTGTGTGCAACTGTGGATCGTCCCTGTGCAGTGACGAGATGCCGTTGACATGCAACGGGTTCACATTTCCAGAGTAGCCAACCCTTGTGCCGCCCCTTGGATCGCCAGGTTGCCGCTTATGCATTCCGTAGCATCACGAAGACGGGTTTAACTTTCGTGTTATACAGAGACATATGACAGAGAGTTCAAACACACACTTTTTTAATTAGCCTTGCTACGAAGTTGTGCTTGTGAGTTGAAGTTCGCACAATACATTATTAGGCTAAAAATGGCACGTGCTCACGTGCTCACGTGAGCACTTGAGCACGTGAGTGAAGGGGCCAGTCAAGCTGTGACATGCAGCTTTTTTCCCTTTGCGTCAAACCACGTATAGTATGTGTCTTTCATGTACTTGTCACGTGGTTGAATAAACTCAAACTCAAACGACAGGGGCGGAATTGTGGCTCCTCATGGTAAGGCAGACCTCATCCAGGCCAACATAAGTACTATTGCAGTAGTTATATGCGGGGAGGTAAACTCACGGTTTGCCATAATCAATATCGCGACGATTTCGAAAACATTTTCCTTCGGTCAGAACAGTAGCAGAGTACAGACAAGGCGTATCTTTACTTAAAAGTAAACCCGAACATGTCGCTACGACCTTCCGGTAACTCGTTTGTACGCATACGCCATTGAGTGTGCGGGAACAGCGGACGCACTGGATCGCTTTATTAAGCTCCCCCCCTCCTTGAAGGTGTGTAGTACACTGGCTTCGGTGTTCGGTGTTCGGGGCCGGAGCACTTCAATGTTACTTTCATGCTAAGAGAGGCAGCGATCGAGCGCACTTCGGCAGCTTACACGCCTTCGGACCTTCTGCGATACGTCATCGTCATTTTATTTTTCTGAGTACATGGTTCTTTCTCGTTTTCACGCAGCGCTAGGCGCATCATGCATGACCCGTCAACATGACCACTACGAAAGTAGCGCTACAACTGGTTGATTAAAAAAACTGACCTCGTTTACAACGGAACGCCGTAGACGCTGGCCTAACCAAGGAACTGAGCAAGCCAATTACATAAAAAAGTTGGGAGACGTCTTTTTCTTTTTTCAACCGTTTCCTCTGCAAACAAACTCCTCCACGTACACTAGTTATCGTGTCTATTTTTGTAGACGAGGCTTGCAAACGACCAAGCGTTTTACAATTTCCTACGCTCTTGAGTGCAATTTCAGCGATGAGCTCCGAGAAATGCGGAAGTGTGTGCAAACATTGTTACGGGTTATGCATAATAAGGTCTCGAAGTAAAACAAGTGGGTTGCACTAATTTCACTATTGGCGTAGCTACCGTGCAGCGACGTCCGATTAAAGTCTATATAGCGAACGCCTGGTTCATTAGACTGATCTGGATTCGAGCTCGCGTGTCAAATGTCGTGAATACACAAGATCTCTGCCTAATTCGTTCAATTACTGCGATTCGCTACTGCCTTATCGTAACATAACGGTTCGTGAGTGTGCTGTACACTTCCTATTTCCTGATACAATGTTTGCAGCGCTTGCCGTCGCAAAAAAAGGAAAAAGATGACAAATCTGCAAAAATATCAGTTCAATCATTGCAACGTCAAGGGAGCCAGCGCTTTCGATGATTACGGAGGAATTCTTAATGAGAGACAGAGAAAGATCGCATTAAAACAGGGTCGCTACTTCGAGGTTCGTACTGACAGCTTTCAGGAATTCGTTATATCGTCACACAGTGAACAAGATTTTACTCGTAAAGGTTTCATTTTTATTTGTCACTGCCTTGCGACGAAGGCAATGACGTGAGAAATATTCGCCGTCTTAATAAAGGATCGTTTGCTTCACCATTTGTTGCGTATTTGAACACATTATTGCTTCAGAATGACGATGAATACTACGCGGCACTGTCTGAAGGTCGTTTTCAAATTCAAACGGAAATGTATATTGAAAAGACTAAATATGCAGGCACTTGGGTGGCGCCTTGTGAATGATGTTAAAAATACACAGATTAGCAAGCACAGACGGCCACCTCTGCTCAGGAAGAATTCTCCGTATTTTTGGACGTAAAAGGCGCATACGACAATGTATTGCATGGAGCCATACTCGATGTTCTGGGCAATGTTGGACTAGGTGGCCGCGTGTACACATGGATCTACAGCTATTTAAAGGACAGAACCTTCTTCGTACAAACAGAGGATGGTACCACAACGCACCATTGTACCGGTCGCGGCGTGCCACAGGGCGGAGTCCTGAGCCCCACACTTTTCAACCTAGCACTCCTCGGCCTCGTCGACGCACTTCCACGGTCTGTCCATCTTTCTATATATGCAGACGACATTTGCATCTGGGCGTCTGGGGTGACACGTATGCACGTACGGGCCCGGATACAGAGAGCGACCACAATAACCTCGAATTACCTTCATGAAAGGGGGCTCGAACTGTCATCCGAAAAGTGCTCGTTAGTTGCTTTCACACGCAAGGAAATGGGGCACTACGTAATTAGAATTAACGGACAGGCTGTCAAGTGTGAGAAGACCCACCGATTCCTGGGAGTAATAATCGACCGCGACCTGTCTTGGAGCCCTCACATCTCCTATATGAAAAGGAAGCTAACCAATGTCACCCATGTGCTCAGGTTCCTTGCGGGAAAATCGTGGGGTGCATCTGTACGAGCGATGCTCCAGCTTTACACAGCGTTGTTCCTTGGATGCATGCTCTATAGCCTACCATGCAGTGCTGGGCGGAACACGTAAAACTAACGTGCGCGTGCTCCAGCCCAAGCTTTGAGGATATGTCTTGGACTGCCGAAATGTGCATCAACAGCAGCGACTGTAGTCGCTGCTGTTGATGCAGTCCAAGACAACAAATGTGTTGATGCACATTTGTTGATACACATAAGGCATCTTGCTCGAATTCCATCGCACCACCTAGCGTCTCTTTCCGTTTCAAGGCCAGACTCCGAATTCAGCGCCATTATTGCTGCTCATCGTGCTGTCCTGCCGTCGAGTTTCACGCCTCCAGCAAGGCCATCATTACCATTGTGGTGTCTTCATCCCCTCGAAGCGCTCCTGACCATTCCCGGAATCAAAAAGAAAAGCCACTTGTCATCTATAGCTTTACAACAAGCCACCCTAATGTTCCTGCATGAGAAACACAGAGGACGCCTTCACGTTTATACGGATGGGTCAGTTTCCTCTGTAAGCTCCACAGGAGCAGTGGTCATTCCAGCAAAATCCGTCACCATACGATTCAAGACGTCCCATTTTACAACTTCGACGGCTGCAGAACTCGCCGCCATTCATGCTGCGGTAGAGGTCATAATTGCAGAACCTTCCCATGCATGGTCAATATTCACCGACTCCAAAGCAGCTCTTCAGTCCCTTATATCACCATTTCGTCATGGACCTCACGAGCAATTAGTTGCTGACATAAGAATTCTTCATCACCATGCAGTCGAGCAAGGACACGACATCACGTACCAGTGGATACCGGGTCACTGTGGGATCAGCGGCAATGACCTCGCTGATGAATGCGCCCGATCTGCCCACGATGATAACCACTGTAGAGGAATACCGTACTCCAGGACCGACGCATCCGCAAGGCTTCAATCCCTAGCACGTGAACTTACACGTGCACAGTGGAATTCATCAGAATTCACCAATGCTCGTGTCCACAGTTTGCACCCGGACCTTCAGTTCCACCTTCCGTCAGGAATACCTCGCGCTGAGGAGACGCTTTTGTGTCGCTTGTGGCTTGGGGTTGCCTTCACGAAGGCCTACTCATTTCTCATTGGAATGACGAACGACCCTAAGTGTGAGAACTGCGGCTGCGACGAAACGATACGTCATCTTCTTTGTGAGTGTCCCCGTTACAGTGGCCCTAGGAAAGAACTTACCGCTGCTCTAGACAGACTTGACAGCCGCCCTTTGTCCGAGCAACGAGTTTTGGGACACTGGCCAGGACCATCGTCAGCACGGAAAGCGCTGAACGCGCTGTTACGATTTTTAAGGACGAGCGGTCTAAAGGACAGACTCTAAGCAGTGTCGCGTTTTCTTTCTTTTTCAGTGCGTGTTTTTTTTTTCTCTGTCCTTTTCTTTTCTCTTGTCGTGTCTCCTTTCTATTGTCTTTCATTCCCCTCACCCCACTTCCCCTGCACAGGGTAGCCAGCCGGTCTCAGCACTGGCTAACCTCCCTGTCTTTCCTCCCTCCTTTCTCCTCCTCCTCCTCCTCCTCCGTTCTACAATACAGATCTTTCTCTCCCTCTCTGTCTATCTCTCACTTTAGTCAACATTGTTGCGGATGGCTAAATGAAGATTTAGAGCTGAGCAAGGAAAGAAATTGCCACGCGGATGTCTGAGCGAGATGGATGGCGTAGCCGTTAATCACGCTAAGTAAACTTTCGACAGATTTCAATAGCGTTAACTATTGTAGTTGTAGTCAAACTGGGCGAAGCTGAATGCCCGATTTAGGTAGGACTCGAAGAACATATTGTATCAATGTGATAAAACGTTAATTTGATTTTCGTCATGGTTTACGCTTTTGTTTAATTAGCCAAGGAAAGGCCCAGAAAGCAGGCGGGAAGCACATACACGCATTTGCTTTCATTTTGTTTCTTGCGCTAACAACCTATCTCACATCTGGTTGGTATTTGAATGACGAGACCTACATACCGCCGCACGAACTTTAGACTATGAAGTAGGGGGCTTGAGCTTCTAGTATATACCTTCCCTCAATCGTTTTGGCGTAGCTTATTAATTTACTTGCTAAGGTTCCAAAGTTTGAACAAATAATAGTTTATTGTTTCCTTAATTGATGCGTCATGAGTTTTAGCTTGCGCTCTCATGTACTTCCTTATTGTAATGGAATACGTAGTAATCATCATTTTTATTACTAGCACATTTAGGTACAGTAAATAAAAGATTTCAAACGCGCATATCTTGGGTTCCGTCACTACGACGTATTTTATGCACCCTTGCACTTGCAAAAAATATTAAAATTTTTAAAGCAAGGAAAGAAACAAAACCCACGGTTTCTAGACAATGTAGCAAGGCGTTGGGTTCCTCCACTTTCGCATTCCAGAGGCTTATACTAATATTCTTTTTTCTTTAATATACAGAAAAAATCAAGCTTACTCTTTGTAAATGTGCCGGTGTATTTTGTGATGAATAATATCGGAGACCTACTTGAAATGTATACGATAATTTAGTATACGACATTTTTCACATACTGAATCGCCTTTTAACGTTGCCAGGAGCGCCACTGTTGCGAGTAAAAGATGTTTTGGTACGCTGGAAAATGTGCACAGTACAAGCGCTGGCGCCCTATTGGTTGTTCCCTCACTACTACGCGTGACGTCATATATTTCTGACGCCGTCTACTAAGTCCCACATAACTATTTATGACAAAAATGTGTAACCGATTCCTTCTCAGGAAAGCAGGGGCATGAATAACATGGCGCGTTTCAGGCAATTTAGATGACCCAGCGTGGCAGGAAAAAAGAAACAAAGAAGAATATTGCGTTCGTGACGTCACGTCCTCAAAGTGTTGTATTGGAATCGACAGGTGGAAGTAAGATGAAACTTTGACGGTGATTTTCTCTACAATATCTAACGCAAACTGACAAGATTAACGAGCGTAGGCACTAATAATATTCTATCAGTCTAAAGCACTTTGCTGTTACACTTTCGTGACATTCTATCGTGTTAAAATTAGGGTGCAATTTCGAAAAGTACGCAAATGTAGCTGACGGAGCACAGCGTCTGCAATACGCGTCCGCCAAATCGCTAAAACGCGCTGCAGATGAATCGACGAACAGGTCGCTAAAAACGATGTAGAACGGGCACTCTCGCTGGAGAAAACGTTTCGACAAGTGGACTTGTCTTTTTTAGGGCGGTAAGTGCCCTTCCCAGCGTTAGTTTCTGTAATGGAATTCAACTCGACGAGCTATCTGCAAGCTTTTGGCATCAGTATGGGAACTCCATTTCCACCGACCTACCCGAACATCTACACGGTGAAACGAAAAGCACAGGTTTTGGAATCGTCGCCGCTGAAACATCCCAACTACCTTTCTTACATACACGATATATTTGTTATCTAGGAACACAGTGTAAGTGCACCAAGTATATTTTGGGCCATTTTAACGACTGTGCTCATGGCATCAGGTTTTTCTTGAGCCAATGTTCTAGTAAAATTCACTTCCTATACGCGACATTATCCATAAAAAAATGGAAAACTAAAGACACTTTACAGAAAGCAATGGATATTCAGCCTAACTCGATTGAAATAGTAATAACCCGCGAAGCTTAAAACAATGGATATTTGTCGGCCAGGAAAGGCGTATAAGAAAGGTTCGTGGCAATGACGCGCATTACGTTCACGACTTAAGTAACGTAAAGGCAACCCTAGCAAAAAGAAACGACCCGCACGACGCGCTTATATAATACTATTACGACGGGCATCCAATGACGCGCGTAAACTAGATGTTTTAGAGCACCCGCGGCACTAGAAAAAATAGACGCGGATGCGTAGACTAAGCAGCCACTAGCATTCATAACAAAATACTGGTGTGCGTTTGCGAACACAAATAATATTCTTCGTAAATACTGTGCAATACTAACAAGCAACGATCGCCTTACAAAAGCGCTTCCCGAAATACCTAGAGTGACCTACAGCCGTAATAGAAACATTAAGGACCTGCTCATGCCAAAGTAAGCGTACCGCCTGCACAAGTGCTTGTTGCTGTCGCAGATATAATACTTGCAATCATATTCAAAATGGTCCTAGAGTTCGTAAGAGGGAAGTTACAATTGTCCATTGTATAACGTGAGTTTTACTTGCATTAGTCCTATACGCGGTTTACCTGTCGGAACATATGCACTCTCACAAACAGTACATTAGCGAAACTCGCCTACCAATTAATGTTAGATTAAACGGGCGCCGCGTGGACACCACGAGTATGCTGTCGAAGGCAGTGGCGCAGCATTTTAATTATGGCACGTCGTAATTTTTACGAACTCAAACTTCATAACGTCAGGCAAACTTCCGCTCGCTGAGGGAAAGAAAATACAGGGAATCGTATCTCATCTATAAGTTCAATTGCTTCCAGCCTACAGGCATAAACGTTTCAAAGAGAAGCCTTGAGTCCATTACATGCGGTGGAGGGGTTAACGACCGTGACGGTGAAAGGTTAAGGTATTTCGACTCTGCAAGCTAACCATGTTACTTACCAAAGCCTCTTTTCAGCTGCTGACCCCCGAGGTATTTTGACGGAAAACACGAAGAGAAATATATTAACCACGCTTTTAGCAAGAAGCCAAGCTTTCGTTCTTTCAAGTTGACATGTGTTAGTATGACTAATATAGTCATGCTAAGACGTGTCACCCAACTCCTCTTCCCCTCACTATTTTTTTGTATTTTTTTAATTTTCGCACGTGCCCCTCTTCTCTCCTCCGGTGGACGGGGAGAGCGTCCAATGGCGTACATAAACGAACCCTCGACAAGGCAATCGCCGTCCTGGCGAAGACAAGTCCACTTGTCGAACTGTTGGCTCCTGCGACATTCCCCGTTCTCTATCGCTTTTAGCGATCTCTTCAGCGATTGAATCTTCCATATTCCCCTGAGATTCCTTTCTAGTTTGGGCTGCAGATGAATGCTACTCAAGGATATTAGTGACGTCTGGAAGATACATTATAGGCTCAACTTGCGTAACAGTTCGGGAAAAAAAACCCTTCGTTAATGCACGTGCACGGCCCCGCGCTTTATTTTCGCGCGAAAACTGCATTTCGTCCCCTCCAATTCCCCTTTCTCTCTCTCTCTCTCTCTCTCTCCTCTTCATAACTGCTATCTCCCAATCCCCGCACAAGATAGCAAACTGGTGACTACTTTCTCGTTATTCTCCCTTCTTTTCATCTTCCCCTCTCTCCCTTTGCTTTCCTGGACACACAAGAGTGCTTACGCATTAATCTCCCATCACCGAAGCTTTTTCTTTCCTTTGCATATTTTTTCCCTTGCTTTTCGCTTAGTACAACGCGCATTGAAGAATTACTGTTGCGCACCTGCTAGTGAGCGTATCCAGTACGTGCACTATCCGGTATACACGGCCCTCTGGTTTCGATGTTCACCATCACTTCTACGACAAAAGGAGGAACGTAACATCCTTGAATGCTTCTGTTTAGTAAAAGACAACATTCTATCTTAAACAAGCTCATTGGCGTGAGTAGCGAAGCGTGTATTATCCCGTATATATGGGACGCGTTAGCTAACGCAACGATGGCACGCGAGAGGCAGCTGGACTGTACTGTACGAGCTCATAAAAGTAAAACTGCGTTCGCTATGTACGTTGGTACGTACTTACATTTTGCTAGGTGGGTCATACAGAGTGTCCCAAGAAAGATCTGTTCCTTTGGTTGCGATACCCACCTTCACTTGTACGACAAAAGGAGGAACGTTACAACATCCTTGACACGATATGACAAGAACTTTAATATGGTCCTGAGGAACATGGATACGGAGAGCTAGCCCCCCCCCCCCCCCCCCTCCCCTTCCCCCACCCTCACAGATCAAGTTCATGGCTCCGCCCACGATGGGACCGGATGTTGTTCCGTCGCGATGTCGCGAGCCCTCTGGACGACCTGGAGTTGAGTGTGGGGATCGCTGCTTTTCAGGGATTCCTCCCATTGCTCCTTCGTTATGGGTGGAAAGGCACTAAGAGCTGGGCACAGCCAGAGCATGTGATCAAAAGAACAAGAGTCATGGCCGCATTTGGGGCACGACTGTGAACGGTCCATAGTGCTCCATAAGGAGAGCAACAAAATACCTTTAAGGAAGGGCGTAAGACAAGGGGACATAATCTCTCTACTGTTATTCACAGCATGTTTACAAGAAGTATTTAGAACGCTGGACATGGATCAGGTGGGTGTAAGGGTTAATGGGGAATACCGCAGTAACCTCCGATTCGCTGATGACATTGCCTTGCTAAGTAACTCGGGAGATGAATTACAAAGCATGATTACTGACCTTAACAGGCAAAGTATAACAGTGGGCTTGAAAATCAATATGCAGAAAACTAAAGTAATGGTCAATAGCCTAGGGCGAGTACAGCGATTTCAGATAGCTGGCATGTTCTTCACCTTCACTTCTACGACCAAAGGAGTAACGTAACATCTTGATGCGTTGTTTATAAAATACAACGTCATCTTAAACAACTCTTGGCGTGAGTAGCGAACGTGTAATTATACCGTAATATATGGACCGTTTTAGATAACGCAACGCTGCACGCGAGAGGCAGCTGGACTGTACTGTACTAGCTCTAAAGTAAAACTGCGTTCGCTATGTACGTTGGTACGTAATTTAAATTTTTGCTACTGTGGGTCATACAGAGTGCCCCGGAAAAATACGTTCCTTTGGTTGCAATACCCACCTTCACTTGTACGACAAAAGGAGGAACGTTACAACATCGTTGACACGATATGACAAGAACTTTATTATGGTCCTGAGGAACTTGGATATGGGGAGCTTGGATATGGAGAGAGAAATGGATATCAGCCTTTGCGGCTGATGATGATGATGATGTGAACGGTCGGGGTCTATCCTATTAAGAGACCGAGGAGTGGGGTACGAATCGCTTTGGACAAGTCTGAATGTGCTAGACTGAGGCTTGTTCAATTTGGGGCGGCGAAGTGGAAATCCTTGAATGCGTATTTTTTGAGCTAAAGAGAAGAACCTATTTTAAAAAAGCGGCACATTGGCGTGAGTAGCGAAGCGCGTGTTATTCCATATATATACGCCACATTCGCTAACGCAAGGGATGGCATGCGAGACACGTTAAAGGTATCTCTCCTAGGCAGTTTTATGAAACTCGAGACACGCCCTAACACTTAGCGATATTGACCTACCACTCTACTCAGCGTTGGCGCGAAAATGCAACGCCGTAACGAGAAAACGATCGTTGAAGTCTCCTGAAGTTAACACGTGAAGGGCATGGCCAACAGCGAGCACGCGAAGGTCAAATGGGAACTTCCCAACGTAACAGGATCCCTTTGTCCGTCGTGAAGGCGTGACTGAAAATAACCTACGGTGGGAGACGGTCTAAACACAAAGAAAAAATGGTATTTGTATCTTAGCCTAAGCGCACAATGCACGGCGTATCTCTCTAGGAACACTATATATATGAGCTATATAGCAAAATGTAAGTACGTATAAAGATACTTCGCAAGCGCAGTTTTACTTTCCTGAGCTTTACGATTTTGTCACACCAAAGGTGTAGTTGAAGATGTGTGCGGCAAGGCTACGCAAGAACATGCGTAGCCTGGAAAATCTACCTTTTATTCCTAGAAAGGACATGGGCAATATAAGAACATTACGAAAAGCGACATACGACCTTAAAAAACAAAAAGTAAAGAAAAAGAAAAAGGCCGCATACATGCTTGCTTCGTTGTACGTCGAAAGACGTACAACAAAGAAAGCATACGATAGTCTTCTGTCGCCCCTGATACGTGGCAGCCTCCCTTCTCTCCCTCCCACCCCTCATCCTGATACGGTCTCCTCTCACTCCTCGCATGGTTGATGTAATAGAGCTTTTTCTCAATTCAATTAAAATCTACTGCGTTCGCGCTGCTCTCGACCCATGTGTTTGAATATTTATATCTCTGGCGTCTCTTCGACACCGTTTCTGAAGCGTTCATTTTTCATTTACTAATGTAAAAGTCAGTCCATTGTGTAGACTTAATTATATGAACGCTGTAGATCACGGTTATATACTAAATATTGCCTCAAATAGGACTCAGGTTTCTTTGCATTGCATACAGATGAAGTGAAGGACCAGTGCTAGCTCGGTTGGTTTTGACAGCCCGGTGGAATCGGTTTTGGCCGGGCAGTTGAGCCGAGTGGCGGCCGGGCGGACGGACAAAGTTTTTCGCGTTTGGGTAGGCCAAGAAAGAATATCGTATTTAAAAAAAACCATAAACGAATTTCAAATGTGCACGGTCCTATGGAAGCAGCGGGTAGCAGTTAGGGCGGGAAAGGCAAAACATCTCGTATATCGGTATCTGTCTGTCTAGCCGTGTACCGATATAAGCTTTTATATTGTGTGTGCTTGTATTCAGCTGACTTCGAGCAAGAAAAAGAATGACCGTTGATTAGCTGAGTACGGCCGAAACATGAGTTTCCACTTTACAGCGAGCAGTTATCTGCAGGTATCGAATGAGACGGACGACTGCTACGCTGCGCGCAAGCGAACCCTATACGGTCCGTCTCGGAGTCTACATTTAAGAAAATAGGCTCAAAACTCCATTTCACAACATACCGAGTCCCCTCAGCGAGGTTTCAGCGACCGTCTCGGTAAGCGTCCTTTATTTAGCTGAAATAGTTTGAGCAACCAAACTGGCCGATGAGCAAGGGAGACCTTCATGATGAGGCTGGTGACGCAATGGAGTTAGTTAGGTTTGAAGCAGCGTTGAAAGGAAAAGCAACGCTTGTAGTAATGTCCAGTTTCAATCCACTTCTTTCTACTCGTCTTTCTCTCCCCAAACTGCCTTCCTACGCAGAATAGCATGTTAGCGATGTTTCAACGCCGGCTAAATTCTCTGCCTTTCAATAAAGAGCTCTCTTCTCTCTCTCTCTCTCGCCTTTTCAAGCGAGTGAGATATCGTGCTGTTCCCTCTGTACATATATTTATGGACAAACGGTAAAATTATGGCCTGTTCTGAGTACTTCCCCTCGATTTTGCCGCGCAAGTCGTGTGGTCCTATAGATCGTGCTAAAGAGCCGCTACTGCCTTCCATCGACAAAGAAATCTTTCGCCAATTTTGTTAAACAGAAAATGAAATACCTGCCTTACTCGCGAACAGGTTGCGGTGTTATGTTTGAAGCGTGCGATCGTCTTATTCAATTTGGGCATGCGGCGACCTGAATCATTTCCTAGGACCGAAATGAAGAAAGAACATGCCACGTAGGCTGCGGTGCAGTTCGCTGTTCTCATATCGTAGTGTCAATAATTCGAGGGCGCTCACCCACCAACCGGGATTGGCCAAGAGTTGGTATAAGTATTACTTCTCTTGAAATTCTTGATAGCGACAGATACAGAAAAAAAAAGAGGATTTCTACAGTATAAACTTCAATGCTGGTTCTCTTTTAATTCGGTAAATCTATAAAAGACATCGCTATGAACTCTAACGCACAATGTAGATTCCACAACACGAGAATAATACAGCCACTACTTCCTCGAGATATTTTCAATAACATTTCGGTGGCCAATATTTAAGAAGTACAAAATACTGGAGGTTAATCGTATTTCTCCGGAAAAACAAGAGCTCTTCTGTGCAATCTTCAACGTCGACGACTATTTTCCATGTTTTCAATATTTTCATAATTTTTTAACGGAGAGATTCTCTGTAAGAAACAGTAGCCACGATGGAGCGTATTATGATTGCCTTTCAGTCCGGAAAGAAGAATGCTCAAATTTCCGAAAAATATCTGGGCTTTCCGCCAGCGCTTCCATTCCATATATTGTTCGAAATATCTTGTGTGTTGCGACATCTCTCGCGCTTTTCTTGTAATGTTCTCCCACGTCTTTCCTTAAGATTGAAGTAGAGAATTGTGAAAGCACGCCAAGCTAGACTGCCTTCACTTTTCTTTTTGTGTCTGGATTTGGCTCTTTAGGAAGACATAATGATTTGCTTTATTGAATGCCGTGATAAAGAAATTGTTGGAAACGATAAAAGAAGCCTGGATTTTCGTTAGAACTCTACAGAAATTGCTGCTTTCACCGTTATGAACGATATCTTTATGGCACCGTACACTCGTCTTCCCCCCATACTTGTGTTACTTTTTTCCGGTACCCCATGAACCATTCTTCAAAGTATTGCCTCGTACGTCCGACCCTTTTCTCGAAAGGCATGCAAAGGAAAATATAAACAATCTTGGAGACGAAAATAAATAGTGAATGTATCGTGCATGAATCGTGTATCGCGAAATATTTCTTCCTCTTACTGGTGACGTGGACTAACAGGAAACTTTGTCTATCCTCTTGAGTGACGTTGAAATAGGCATTTATACATACCTGCCAAGTAAGGGATCTTGAAAATCGGGAGGTTCGAAACGCCGAGAGGAGTGGAAGGGGACGATGGGACAAAAACAGTAAAGCTCTCGCACGTTTCCGTATCTTGCCTCCCTTGGCAGTAGTGACGTCATACAAAACGCCGAATGGTTACCGATAACACGTTTAGACATACTGATGCTTGAAATTGGAGCGCCCGTCATAAGCACAGGCAAGGTAAAGTGTGCTACGGCCAGCGTAAGCTGCAGTGCATCCTTTCCACACTTACCATGCCCCGCCACGGTGGTCTAGTGGTTATGGTACTCGGCTGCTGATCCGAAGGTCGCGGGGTCGAATCCCGGCCGCGGCGGCTGCACTTCGATGAAGTCGAAATGCTGAGGCCCGTGTATTGTGCGATGTCAGTGCGCGCTAAAAAACCCCAGTTTTCCGGAGACCTCCACTACGGCGTCCCATAATCAGAGCTGGTTTTGGGACAAATCAAATCAATCAATCACACTTACCATGCTTTGCGGCATAACATTATTGTATGGCAGCGAAGCAAACCTAGCATGCGCTCTATTGTAATGATATTGGAAGCGTCTCGTCAAAAGAGAAATAAAATGACGAACTGTAAATAACTGTGGATAACAAAGCAGCCTCATAAACGGGACGGCCTCCCGTCCCTTTACATCACGGGCTAGAACGAAAGATTTCGCGGCAGCAGTTGGGGCTCCTCAAAGCCAGCCCTTTAAAACCTCTGTACGGTGTAGGCAGGGCTATTTGTTGCTATTTATCGGGACATTTATGGCCGCGCTATAACAATCGGGAGGACTCGTCGGAAATCGGGAGTACCCCAGGCAAATGAGGAGAGTTGGCAGGTATGATTGTACTCCTGAGAAACATTCTAACTGCGTATTTGAGGAAGTGCTCGAATAATCAAGGCAGCATTGAACATTGATTTCGAATATTGTGCGTTTGCTACCGTCTGGTATGCTGCAGTAGCGTAAAGAAAAAGTGTTTAACATCTAGCAGGAACACGTGTGTCGATTCATACTGGCGATTCCAGAGTCTGATTGCAATTACACTTTCACATGCTGAGGGGATATTTTCTGTAATATATATATTTCTGTTCATACTCCCGATACGTATTGTCAATGCTATGGCGGCGTGAAGCTTCTAACGTAAGCAAAATTAATTTCAATGTATTAAGAGAACTGCCTATAGTGCTCCACAGTTACCGGAGAAAAATATGCACTCACTCATTGAACATACAGGGACTAGCGCAGCTACAGGATTCAGGAAAACTAAACAAGACGACAACCACCTTCCTTGAAGACGGCTCACAGTCAACCAAACTAATAATAATAATGATAATATTAATAATAATAATAATAATAATAATAATAATAATACTGTGGTCAAGTTTTGACGAGGACGTGGTTTTCTGTAGGCTTAGTAGAGATCATGGCTCAGCACCCGTCGGAGAAGGGGGAAGGGAGCGAAATAATGGAAACAAGAGGGCCGCCGTAGTAGGGTGCTCCGAATATATTGACCTCCTGGGTTCTTTTAATATTGATACGATACGGTGGACACTGAAGTAGAGAAAGACGACGTTAGCTCGAGCCGCGATTAGTTCGGTCCGTAGGCCTCTCGCATTCCCCATCTGTAATAAACGCATCTCACCGTAACAGCTGTGGTGGAGGTGCGGGGTAGCAAAGAACGATCCAGTACCAAGGATCACGGAAGCTCAACACCTAGAACTGCGCCGAAGCCGCCGACTGCGGCGATTCCTGACGGCGACAACACGCGGTCTTCGCCTGTCGGTACGTGGCAACATCACATGACGCCACGGACCTTCGCCGCAAAAGCTGCAGAAGATGTTGAAGAGTGGCTGAACACTACAGTCGGGTGAGTCGATACAATCGCTGGGATTCGGACACCCGGCTGGCCAACGTGCCATTGTTCCTCGAAGGCACGGCGCTCGTGTGGTTTGAAAACCACGAAGAAAGTATAGCCACCTGGCAAGATTTCGAAAATGAAATCAAGAGCTGCTTTGGGGACAACTGTGCTACATTTCGTGGAGTGAGCGGGGTGTCGTTGTGTCCCATCGGGGCGTGCGTCGCGAGTGTCGCTTTGGGTCATAGAGTGTTCAAAGTTGAATTTGCGGTTTTAACCAGCTCCACACACGACGTGCTATTGGGGATTGGTTTTCCACGAGAGTGCGGTATCACTGTAGATTGCGGCACTGATGAAGTTCTATTGTCCGCGTTTTCTGAGGGGTCTCCGTGCTGTCAGGAGCCCTCGCCGTAATCGACGATGTGCTCTTGCCGCCCCAGTCGTTGAAAAAGGTACCTGTTAATACCCGTGCTGCAGATGCTGGCACGTTTGACGTCTTTGTGGAGCCGCACGCTTTTAACTGCGCCAGGAAGAATGTGTTTGTACCCCGTTGTGTTCTTTCTGTCACCAATGGACTATCTGCAATCTGGGTGCTGAATTGCTCTAGTGAGCCCGCCGTACTAGCCAGTGGAATGCGACTCGCCCTGTTCGAACAATATACGAGTAATTGCATTGCGGCCATAAGCGACCAAGGAGCGGACCATGTACCTGTAAATCACTCTACCGAGGCTAAGTTTCTGAGTATGATTAACAAGTCGTTCCCGTCAGAAAAGCGTCAAGCCTTGGTGCACGTCCTGGCCAAGCATGCCACTGTCTTCGATTTCGCACAGGCCGACGAGCAATCTAGAATACCAGAATCACGCACTCGTCACGTGATCGACACAGGATCCGCGCATTCTATCCGCCAGAAACCGTATCGCGTATCGTCCGCAGAGCGCAAAATCATTTCTGAGCAAGTAGAAGACATGCTCAAGAAAAAGGTCATTCAGGAGTCATGCAGCCCCTGGGCTGCGCCTGTGATCCTCGTAAAGAAGAAAGACGGTTCTTGGAGGTTCTGCGTGGATTATCGACGTCTCAACTCCATTACCAAAAAAGGATGTATACCCGCTCCCCAGGATCGATGACGTCATCGACTGTTTGCATTCGGCATCGTATTTCTCTTCCGTGGACTTAAGGTCTGGTTATTGGTAGATTCCTATGCATTCGGATGACAAAGAGAAAACAGCATTTATAACCCCGGATGGTTTGTTTGAATTCAATGTGATGCCGTTTGGGCTATGCAATGCCCCAGCAACGTTTGAGCGCTTCATGGATGCTATTCTGCGTGGACTGAAGTGGGAAATTTGTTTATGTTACCTAGGTGACATTGTAATTTTTGGCCGTTCATTTGACGAGCACAATCGCCGTCTTGACATCGTTCTCACATCTCTTGAGAGGGCTTCGCTCACGTTGAATTCCAAGAAGTGTCACTTTGGCAACCGTGAGACTCTGGTTCTCGGCCATCTTGTCCACAAGCATGGGGTTCGGCCTGACCCTCAGAAGGTCGCTGCAGTTAGCAGTTTCAAGCAACCGCAGTCACTACGAGAGTTAAGAAGTTTTCTAGGTCTGTGCTCATACTTTCGCCGCTTTGTGCCCAACTTTGCTGACCTAGCTTACCCCCTGACATGTTTACTCAATACGGACGTTACCTTTGAATGGTCAGCAGAGTGCCAGACATCATTCTCGCAACTCAAGTTCCTACTTACTACAGGACCTGTACTTCGACACTATGATCCATCCGCCCTCACCGAAGTACATACAGAAGCCAGTGGTATAGGTCTCGGGGCTGTTTTGGTCCAGCGTCATGACACCCTAGAGCACGTGATGGCCTATGCTAGCGGTTGTTTAAGTAAGCCCTGGCGCAACTACACCGTCACGGAACAGGAATGTCTCGCGGTCGTCTTCGCCGTCCACAAGTTTCGCCCGTATCTTTACGGACACCCATTCTCAGTTGTCACAGACCCTCACTCGTTATGTTGGCTCACCGGACTGAGTGACCCATCCGGCCGTCTTGCTCGCCGGGCCCTTCGATTGCAAGAATATGACTTTGAAGTCTGTTACAAGAGCGGCCGCCGTCACGCCGACGCTGATTGTTTATCACGACTCCCCTTTCCAACGACGGAATGTGACGCAGACAATTTCCACGAATATTGAACAGTAGTTGATCCTCCATTCCCCGACCTCGACACTTTTCGCAGGGAGCAACGTAGAGACAGCAGTTTAGCTCATTTCTTCGTTTCTGAAGCGAATGGACAGCGCCGTTTCGTTGTCAAGGAAGGCATTCTTTATCAAAGGAATTATTCAAGCAGAGGCGCCCGTTTGCTTCTAGTCGTGCCGAGAAGCTTGCGACGTGATGTCCTCCAAGCAATGCACGATGACCCTACGTCGGGACATATGGTTTTTCCAGGACGTTTCAACGCACACGAGAACGTTTCTTCTGGCCGAAGATTCGCCACGGTGTAACGGCGTATGTTGCGAGCTGTGAACTATGCCAACGCTACAAGCGTCCATCTAGACGCCCTTCAGGACTTCTTCATCACATCGCACCCCCTGCTTCGCCGTTTGAAGTCGTTGGCGTTGAACCGCTCGGCCCTTTTCCGCGATCGACGACAGGCAACCGGTCGATTATAGTATGCGTCGATCACTTGACACGCTACGTCGAATGTGCGGCAGTTCCTGCAGCAACGGCAGCAGAAGTTTCTCACTTCATGCTGTCATCGATCATATTGCGGCACGGATCCCCTCGTGTCATTATCAGTGATTGTGGCCGACAATTCGTTGCTGATGTGGTTGAAGAGTTGCTACGTCTTTCTACGTCTCGTTTTCGTCATGCCACCCCGTACCACACTCAAACTAACGGCTTAACTGAACGGACTAACAGAACTCTTATCAACATGCTTTCAATGTATGTTGATGCAGCTCACAAATCTTGGGACACTGTCTTGCCTTTCATAACTTTCGCCTACAATACTGCACAACATGAAACCACCGGATACAGTCCCTTTTATCTCCTGTACCTCCGCAAGCCCCGCACAGCTCTCGATTCTATTCTTCCGTATTCTGAAACCAACGAACCTTCTATGGCCGTAATTATTTGCCGCGCAGAAGAGGCCCGACGCATCGCATGCCTTCGTACCTTCGCTTCCCAAGAACGCTCTAAGATCCGTTATGACGAACATCATCAGCACGTGTCATACAAGAAAGGTGATTTGGTGTGGCTATGGACACCACTTCGCAAGCGCGGCCTGTACCAGAAGTTCTTAGCCCATTACACCGGCCCCTTCGTTGTCATGGCACGTCTCAGCGATGTCACATACGTGATATCTCGGCTCTTATCGGCTGGCCTGCCGCTCCAACAAGACGAACTGTCGTCGATGTCGCTCGTCTTAAGCGTTTTCATCAGCGGAACACAACCTGACTCGCCCGGTGGCCATCGTCTGCAAGGGGGGAATTGATATGATACGGTGGACACTGAAGTAGAGAAAGACGATGTTAGCTCGAGCCGTGATCAGTTCGGTCCCTAGGCCTCTCCGCATTCCCCATCTGTAATAAACGCATCTCACTGTAACAATATTATTTTTTTGACGTGCCGTGACATCGCACAGCACACGTATCTCTAGCATTTTTCGACCTCTTTCACAAATCCGAATCCCGTTGCCCCACCCAAGGAAACATTCGGCAGACTCCCACATATCGTATACGTGTCTTTCACGTTCGAGGACGCTAAAAGTGACAGAAACACCTCAAGCGCGATGCCTCGGCAGGGAAGGTTTTCACGGAACTAATACGCGCTCCGTGCCACAGAAGGGTAAGCAGCCTGCTTTTCCTGACACCGATAATGGTACCCCATCAATCTTCCCAGAACCATGCGTGTAAGGCAACAACTGCAATGATCTGGTACTGAGCGATGTTGTATTCTGTCCCAGTTCAGATATAAAAAAAACAAAATGAGAACACCAAAGCTCACGAGCATGGTGAGACATCTATAAGAAAGGGTGGCCCTACTTCCTCTCAAAAGGATCGATAGAAGACAGCCAAAATAAACTCTCACCTTAGAATACAAGTACTCCATACAACAAACTGCCGATGGAAGACCGATAAACTCGGACAGGGAACGCCTCGGTTGGGGCAATACACAGAGAGAAACCTAGCATGAAATGTTTATTCTTACGGGCGCCCGACATACAGTCGCCGGTGAACCTTTAGGGTTACGACCAGTAATAATGTTCGGTATTGTATCCTTGGCGCAAAAGGAACATAAGCAATCATTCCCTGTTTGTAGGCGGAGCGAACGCTCTCGATGGAATGGTTCAAGCTGAGAGCAGTGAGGGCGAGTAAATAAAGGTGACTTCATTGTTCAGCGCCCGTGGCGAGCTCTTGGTAATATTTGCTTCGATGCATGGACCTTCCATGACCCCAGCGGCTTCCTTCAGGGCTTTCGGTATCGTGATGTTTTGTGGGCTTAATGCGAGTCGCCCGCTGCTTATAAATAGAACTTTAAGGCTCACGGGCGAGGAATTCAGTTCGAAACAATATTGATTTTTTTTTTCAGAAGACCCTCGCAACAACGACCTAGGGACATTTCAACGACATCTTGCGAAGGTTAGGATTTCACGGTGTTGGTTGTATTGTGTTGCTATTGACTTAACAGCTATAAGGTATGATGTAATCTATTCCGGTGATAAACGCTGCTAGATACCATTTCAAAACCCGCGGTTGGATCGCTAGAAACGGAATTGCCCAAGAAGGTTTGCTCAGTTACAAGTCGAACCTTCGCATGCACGGTTTTTACAACACGTGATGTAAATATACACACGGGAGTTCACGGATGAAGCAATTGAACGAAGGATCAAACTTTGCGTAAATAAATTTACGCGAAATCGAACAAGTCGCATTCGGCAGGATGCAGTATTCAAAAGAGGCCGCCACGAACATAAACATTTGGCATAATAGCAGATATATTTCTTGAATTGGGCTGCTTGAAGTCGCCCACCAAGATTATTGAACCTAAAATAAATGTGCCTTATTAACAAATGTGCACTCGGATACACCATTTGCAAACAATGTTGCCGGCTTTCCTTCTAACAATACGAAGGCCATTTTCAACCCTCAGACTCTGAATGTGATGTTGTGAGCAACTGTTAATCATCTTACTTTCCCTTTGCTGGCTTTAAACATTAATGACACGAAACAAAAATTAACAAAACCGACGCTTTCATTACGCCTCCACATTAGGCTTCAGTGTGTAATATTGCTGCCTATATTGCACATTGATAATTTATCCCACGTAAATTTCGTTTATGAGAATGATGCCTAATCATTGCCTGAGTACTTGGCGTGCTCATTATTGCGCTAAACTTTATCAAATTTGCTAATCGCAGCAGTATGTTATGCAATACTATAAAGCAAGGCAATTACGTAGCAAATGTAGTGAAATTCTTCTACAAGCACACTTTCAAACTAGGAAATTTAATTAAGTCAAAATAGGTGTTGCGACTCTTCTGAATTTATCGTTGTGCGCGCCTAGAAGCCGGGCATGTCCCATTTAAGATAAGGCTCGGTAAAATGAGTGATTTTGGCAGAAGAGCATTTTGGCTCAGCTTTTAGCTCTACCCAAAGAAAGAAAAAAAATGTTTTTCTTTATTGCACCAGTAGGTACCTTTATTTACCTGTTCCATTTAAAAAAATTGGCGGATCCCACGCGCCGTGGGAATCAAGGAAATGCGAAGCACGCATCAGGAACGTAAAATGGATTTGCATTGGTTTCTCGCTATACCGAGTTTTGTACATATGAAGTTAACGAAACGGCCGCAAGGGCACGAAGATTGTGGCATGTAAACCATGCGGCTCATACACGCATGTGATGATTCTGATGTTATGGCCTGTCATTTACGTTCGTCATGCAGTCATGTTGTGCCATAGGAATTTTCGTATACACCCCATTAACGAAACGCGTGGCATGTAAATCATGCCGCTCATGCTAGGCATGTCACGATTTTCACGTTATGACCTGTCATTTATGATCGTCATGCAGTCTTGTTGTGCCATACCCATTTTCTATGCATCCCCTTTACCAAACGGCAGTATAGCGCCAGGACCGTGGCATGTAAATCATGCCGCTCATGACATGGACATCAGGGTTTTCATGTTATAACATGTCATTTATGTTCGTCATGCAGTCATGTTGTGGCATGCTAATTTTAGTGACAATCCCGTTAAGGAAACGCGTGGCATGTAAATCATGTCGCTCATGACGTGCATTTCATGATGTTCTTGTTGTGAGCTGTCATTTATGTTTGTCATGCAGTCATGTTGTGGTATACCAATTTTCGTATACATCCCATTAACGAAACGTCCAGGAGAGCACCAAGACCGTGACATGTAAATAATGTCGCTCATGGCATACATGTCATGATTTTCATGTCATGACCTGTCATTGATGTTTGTCATGCAGGCATGTTGTGGCATGCCAATTTTCGTATACATCCCATTGACGAAACGCGTGGCATGTAAATCATTTCTCTCATGACACGCATGTCATGACATTCATGTTATGATCTGTCATTTATGTTCGCTATTCATTCATGTTGTGGTATACCAATCTTCGTATACATCCCATTAAGGAAATGGCCAGGAGAGCACCAAGACCTTGGCATGTAAATCATGCAGCTCATGACATGCATATCATGCTTTTCCTGTGATGATTTGTCACTTATGTTCGTCATGCAGTCTCATTTTGGCGTACCAATTTTCATATATATCCAATTAACGAAACGGCCAGGAGAGCAAGACCGTGACGTATAAATCATGCCGCTCATGACAGGCATGTCATGGTTTTCATGTTATGATCTGTCACTTATGTTCGTTATGCAGTCATGTTTTGGCATACTAATTTTCGTATACATCCCATTAACGAAACGGCCAGGAGAGCACCAAGACCATGGCATGTAAATCATGCCGCTCATGACATGCACATCATGATTTTCATGTTATGACTTGTCATTTATGTTCTCCATGCAGTCGTGTTGTGGCATACCAATTTTCGTAAACATCCCATTAGCGAAACGGCCACCAGGAAAGCACAAAATCGTAGGCGGATAGATAGATAGATAGATAGATAGATAGATAGATAGATAGATAGATAGATAGATAGATAGATAGATAGATAGATACGCTCAAAGTCGGCGAAGTTCACTAAGAAGTGCTTCGCATTTAAAAACAAATGACATCGGTATCAATGTGGAAGTGGTGTACTGTTAGAACCTCCAGCTCCTACGGGGAACCGCCACTGACCAGAGGCCGTTGCGACGATCTCGTGAAAACCCAGCGTTGCTGACAGTGATAGTGAACGCTAAAGGTTTATGTTATGGATGCACTGTTATGGAGGCAACGCGTAGACGTCGGTCCATCCACGACAAACGCAGGCGTACTAGCGAAACACCCATAGGAATGGGCAAGTTCATCTCGACATAATTAGCATTGAACTGCTTACGCAAAGAGACATTTCACCTCCGTGTCATACCGATCTCTTTGACAGAGGGATCAGCCGCATTTCTTTTTACTCGTGAAAGAGTATACACCGTATCCGAAGATAATTTCCCAGCAGATTACGGAGCACTATCTCGACTACTGGTGTTAGCTTCTCCACTTATTTATTTATATATTTATATATTTATTTATTTACTTATTCATCATTTATATCGCAATGACGAAATCGATAAGCGTCTGGGCATTGCCCGTTTTGCTTGAAAGTATATTGAAGGAAAGCATGGCGTGGGTTTTATGCTATATTGATGGCAAAAATAAACAATCTCTCCTAAGGAATTGGGCAGATGCCTACTAGAGCGCAATTTTCTCCCGTTAACTGCACGGTTCTCATTAAGAAAGATCCCCTCGTGATCAGTAATTTCAGCGCTGTGAAGATGTGATACGTAATTTCAGCGTTCCACAGTACCAACGTGAATAACAGGACTTTGTACACGCCACTCAGCATTGCAGCAGCGTCGGGACTGGTCTTTTCTTAAAACTCCTTAGGTAACTAAGAGCTCAATCCTCGTTACCCAATCGGGTACAAACTCTTGATTTTTGAGTACATCAATAAACTGGATTATACGTTCACGAAAAAATACACCTGCTGGTCGCCTGCCCGGGTCGCAGTGGAACCCGACCATTCGAGCTCGCCATAAACAGTGGAGGTCAAGAACCATTAATAAATCGAAAGGCAGCCTATCATCGTTTTCAAATGTTAAGTATCGGATTCCATTTGGATGCAGAGGTGGTTCTTTTTTTCGACGTTCTTTGCAAAACATCTAAGAACTATACGCCTTCCAAATAGCGCGAAATATATGGTTTCTGGTTTTCTACAGATGAAGCAATTATGTCCCATAGTATAAGAAAAAAACCTCTTCTTCCAAAAACGTCGGTACTGGCAAAGTACACGAGCGTAATGTAAAAAAAGAAAGAAGGTTTTGACGCTTCCTTGAATTCCGACTTTCTGAACCCGTTTCAGTACATCTGCTCCTTCGCCTCCGCTGTTTATCGAATTATACAGTGGCACAGGAATAATGATGTTGCATATGTATTTGTGCAGTCCCTTTCCATTTACAGAAAATGGATATTTATATGAAAACCTTAGACACAAAACAATGGAGTGCAAAGTGCATGAGTGCGTGTATATATAAGTGGCCTAACAGGAACGTCTACAGCACCGTGGCGACTGAATGGTAGCTCACAATACCCCGTAGCGTTAGTAAGCGAGTGCGCAGCGCAGACGTGTGAAAGGTGCGTAATGGTGAGCTATGTGGACCATAATGAATCATAAGCGTCCTTCGTTGAAGTAGTCATACAGAATCAAGCAAGTAGGACGAGACTATGACACGTGACAGTAGAACATATGTATTGCTTTATTACCTTGCGTTGATTGGGCTTGAGAAACAATGGAAGTACAACTGACGTTACGAAAGCATAGTCATCACAACTTCTGGGGCGATAGGTTCATTTATTATACACGCCGTGTGTGAGGTGCCACTGTGTCCTAGAGGAAGAGTGCTTGCTTGGCACCCCGCGAGCCCGGTTACGATACCCACGTATCGTTCGGTAGGTTGTGTGTGTCGGTGTTCGTGTTATGTCTTCGTTTTGGCCGGAAAGTATGGTAGACGGTGTGCCTTTGTTGTTTATAAGTGTGTTCTGGTGCTATAGAAATATTTATTTAACAGGAACGTGTTCTTTGCTGTGGTGCACAACGGCACCACCACGTCATATCCGCAATGGAAGCGACGCAGGAGAACGCACATGTAAGAACAACAAAGGAAAACACGCAGACAAATTTCCTTAGATGCGGTGGCAATCCAACTCACAGTCCCTGCTCCACAACGAAAGGTGGCCGGTTCTCTACCACTCAGCGCTGTCGGCGCACACGCTCGAAGCTGTAGGAACGTGGCTTATAGTCTTTCGTATCTCGATTCTTCCCTTTACCTCCAAGAGAGGCGCAGCGACTCGCCTCTCATTGATGGCGGCGCCGTTCTGGGCGCGTTGCAAAGCCATGATGGGGTGGACGCACACGCGTGCTGTACTCGACAGGCGCGCGCGTTCGTTGCCAAATTGCGCGTGCTTCGCTTCGCCTCTCGTGCATGGCGGCGCCGTTCCAGACACATTCCGAAGTGCGCCTCGATGCGCGAGCGAGGAGCCGTACGAGCGCATCGGCAATGAAGGTTACGGGTAAACGCGGAGCAAGTAAACATTATTGATGCCTTTGTTGAGCGGCATTTGCTAGCGACTGTGTACAATTACTACGTAAATTACTTCCGTTACCACAATGGGTCATTCGTGAATGTTACGGAGACGATGCGTGAACGTGGGTTCATTCACGTCAAATGGCGCCGTACCAGGGCGACACCGCTGAAACGGGCAAGCTGATATCTACGTGAAATAAACAGGGAACTTCTTATGTGAAGAAACAATCCACTTTTGTGTTGTAACGATTTCCTCGACAGAAACATCAGCCATATTTTTTAAAATTTTTGCTCGATTGAAACAGCGCTAGCTGTACAAAACTGAGACACAGGTGGCGCATGCACCCATCCATAGGCCTAATACTGCGGGCATGAGCCACACGTGACTTCAGCATCGTTATCCGTGCCTTACAGGACGAGTATATTGTGTTAGCCATGTAAAGATCGATCAGTCATGTTCGCCATTTACCTGTACCCTACCATAGAAATTTTGGGTTATGCGAGATGAACGCGACAAGCAGGACTGTCCCGAGACGTAGGCGACTAGATAGATAGATAGATAGATAGATAGATAGATAGATAGATAGATAGATAGATAGATAGATAGATAGATAGATACGGGAAAATGGCTTAAGTTCGCTAAGAAATGCTGCACATTGATTGATATACTGGTTACAAAAGTCATGATCAGCGATAACAGGGTAACATGTGGATAATTCCCGCCCTGGGGTTGCGTGTGTGTCACAGGTGACAGAATGTTAACGTTAGAATCCAGGCCATTCCAAGACTAAGAAAAAAACAGACACTGAAAAATTTATCAGAACACACTTCGCGTGGATTAAACAAGGGAAATAAACGTTGCACTAGCGTGTGATTTAAAGGTAGACATGGCAAACACACAGGCCCATACAAACGTGCTTTAGTGACCGAAGGGCACGTATACCACGCGGTAAGGGTGAAAAACCGAACCCGGACCCCGCCATTCTTAAAAAAAAATCGCAGCATATCCACGGGGTGAATGATGATGAGTGGGCGAAGCTCCGGAGGGAATCATCGGTAAACCATGAATCTTCCGTGCAATTCGCCCAGTCGATCATCGTGTAAAGACGTCTCGCGCAGCCCCTTACACAGGCCGGAACGCGCACCGCGTTTGCCGACGTCATCACATGACTGCTCAGAGAGTAAAAGGCGGAGAGGCCTCAGCGTCTTACACCAGCTTCTTACACGGGTCGTAACGCGCTAGCACAAACGCGTTGAAAACGCGCAGTCTTTCGTTAATATTGGGTGTTTACTGTCATCGTGGTGCATGTGTCCATGTGCCCTTCGTGGCGTAGTGGCTAGCGCCGCGCGTTCGGAAGCGAGGGGTCCCTGGTTCGATTCCGCGCTTCGGACACAACGTTCGGATTTTTTTTCTGTTCGTCCATGGTCCATGAAGCGCGATCCGACGCGTACGGCGACGATCCAGGAGAATGAGAGGAGCGCTCCCGGCGCAGCCCCACGCAGCAGCTAATCGGATAGCAGCGGCACCTTGTGGGGCCGCGTCCCGCTCGACGCCATGTTTTTGCACGAAATTCCTCGCGTCCCTCTCTCCCAGCTGGATGCGGCGGCGACCCACCACTGTGGAGGGCTGGCCGCCTCGCTCCATATGGTTTTAACTAGGCTGCCATTGGGCAGCGAGAAATTCCTCGAACGTTTGCGCGTTCTGGCGTTTCGGGTTTTGGCGATGCCTCGGGAGAACACGCTGGGACTTGGAGAAGTGCGCACGTACTTTTGGGACCCTCCGGCCGACCAGGCCATCGGTCGGATGGCGTGCTTCTGCGAGCCCCAGCGACCACGGCGGCGACCTGCGACCGACGCTCCTGTCTGTATGTTCTTCTATTTTCCTTTTCCGAGGGCTCGCGGTCGCGGGTGCGCTAGCCGGGGTTAGGCTCTCCTTCCTTGCATGGTTATTTTTGTGTGTTATTCTGTGTTCGCGTGTTGTTCTTTGTTTCTGTCCTTTGTTTGTGTTCGTGTGCGTTCGCGTTTTGTTATTCGTTATTGTCCTTTCGTTTATATTTAATTCGACTTATTCGGCCTTGTATTATTTGTTTTGTTTAACGTGTGGTTATTAAATTACCATGCTGGGAGAGTTGCGCCTAATGTTCTCCTTCGCCGCGTGCGACGGTTCGCGCTGCCCTGCCTCGAGTCGGGCCGCGGGCTAAAGCGCGCGGCAGCGCGGCGATGGCATGGCTGAGATAGCTAGCGCGCGGACGCGACGACCTCATTCTCTGCTCGTTGAGTGCTCGAACCCACTGCAGGGGGTTGCTAGCGGCGATGCCGCTGCTAGCAGTAGTAATCAGTAGAAGTTAACCCCCTACATTTTGGCGCCCAACTAAGTGGGGCCAGGGGCCTTGCCCTTGGTCGCTCGAACGACGAGCAGGTGTCGGCAGAGTGGGGAAGTTGCGTTCGGTTCCCAGCGTCAAATGCGCTTTGGTTGAGGTTGGCCGTCTCTGCCGTGTACCGCCCGCATCTCTTTCTTTGTCTGTCCTTCCTTTTTTTTCTCTGTCGATGTATCGTGGTGTGAGGAGAGGCAAATGTCACTTCTCAAACGGATTGGTAACCCGCTTCGAAGTTGTGTGAGGCGAAGCGCGGTCGAGGAAAGGCGTGATGCAAGTTGCCACCGAGATGCAGCAGTTCGTTCTAGGTGGCGGAAACTCGTTGGATTTACCAAGGCTTCCATCATGCCATGGCCGGGAGATTGACCATCGTGTCTCCCGTGCGACGTTCACGTCGGTGAGTCCAACGGTTTTCTTTAGACTTCGCGTCGTGCGCGTCTTTCTTCAGCAAAATTCAGAACCAGTGAAAGAATAGCTGACGCACTATTTCTTGCCCGGGTCGCCGAAAGTCTCTTTTCTTTAAAAGTTGACGGCGCTGTTCGGTGCACATGGCCGACTTGCACCGAGGGAGGCAAAGATGGCGGAAAGGCCGCTGAGGCGAACAAAGAAAGTAGAAGCAGAGTCTTCTTCCATGAATAGCCCATCGGGCACCTGTGTCTTCGCGCACGCAGAAGGGGAGAGCGTTCCAGCGTCCCCGCGGCGGGAGAGAAGGAGGCCATTGTGGCGTTAATCAGCCGGCCGGTCGGGGGGAAAGGATGAAAGAGGGGGTCTATCCTCACCGGGCTCTCCTCACGAATCTGGTTTTTCTTGTTGTTCTTTTGCTTTTTCTTCGTTTGGCCCGAAGAGCGACGTAGTTGACGGCAGAGTGACCCATGTGTACATAATGTAAATAGTTTCTTTCGCGGTTTTGTTTTTCGCCTCCGGGAGGCGAGGCGCCTGAATGTGTTGGTACTGCACATGGCGCGCGCGGTATCGTTGTCTGGTTTTGCGACGAGCGTGGGTTGGGCCCGAAGCGGCTTGTGTAGCCGTGGCCTGGGAGAGAAAGGGGTTCACTCTGCGCGGTCTGTACGAGCTTGGCCACAGTATCATGCCACCTTCGCGGTTAGCGCCGTGTTTGCGCGCGTCGGCAGTGGCACCCCCCCCGACAGCAGAGGAGAGCGATTGCGCGCCCCTGCAATAATTCTAGCCAGTCGTCAGAGCGGAAGGCTTTAGTTAAAGTTACTGTGCTCTGCGATTTGGCACGGTACAGTGTGAATGCTCAGCTGTTGCCGTCCCTTCCGCGTCTGTTCATTCCGTAGGCAACACGTTGTGGATCTCCCGTTTCGTTTGGTGTCACGGATGGGCAGAGTGCGTTCGTGGAAGGATTATCCGCTAGTGTAAGGTCATGCGGCGTCGCACTAGTGAAGACCACGTTTACATTGGTTACTGCCCGACTGATTCCAGACGGAGAGATAACCTGACAGAGACGTCTTTCTCTTTTTCTCTCTCTACACTTTCTCTAGTTTCTCTTCGCTGTTCTAGTTTTTATGTAAGTGTTCCTTTCTGTTTACGTACCGTTTCTTTCTTCTTGAGTTTTTGTTTTTGCTACCTGAGGATTGTAGCCTCTCGTTGTTTTATTGTTCGTAGTTAACTTGATTTTTGGTTCTTGTGCTGCGCGACTGTTCTTTTTGTTTGTTTGTTTGTTTGTTTGTTGTGTTTTTCTGCCGCGCTGAGTTGGCGGTTGAAGTCTGCGTGTCCGGAGCGGGGCGGCGTCGACAGCGAGGCTGCGGACGGAGCCGTGGTCGCGGCACTTGGTGCGGCCAGGGAGTCGACAGGGTCGACGGCACGTGAGACCTGCCGCGGCCGGCGTCCAGGGTCCGGGTGAAGATGCCGTGGCGCGCGCTGGCTTCATCGGACATTTGAAGGACTTTGCTCGGTTGTATTGTCGCGTTGTTTCCTTGTTCTTGTTTTGGTTTGGGGCTCTCGGATTTTATCGTGTATTGGCACCGTCGGTATTGTTTTTTTAGGGGGGCTTTTAAGGAGGGAGGGATGTGGGGCCGCGTCCCGCTCGACGCCATGTTTTTGCAGGAAATTCCTCGCGTCCCTCTCTCCCAGCTGGATGCGGCGGCGACCCACCACTGTGGAGGGCTGGCCGCCTCGCTCCATATGGTTTTAACTAGGCTGCCATTGGGCAGCGAGAAATTCCTCGAACGTTTGCGCGTTCTGGCGTTTCGGGTTTTGGCGATGCCTCGGGAGAACACGCTGGGACTTGGAGAAGTGCGCACGTACTTTTGGGACCCTCCGGCCGACCAGGCCATCGGTCGGATGGCGTGCTTCTGCGAGCCCCAGCGACCACGGCGGCGACCTGCGACCGACGCTCCTGTCTGTATGTTCTTCTATTTTCCTTTTCCGAGGGCTCGCGGTCGCGGGTGCGCTAGCCGGGGTTAGGCTCTCCTTCCTTGCATGGTTATTTTTGTGTGTTATTCTGTGTTCGCGTGTTGTTCTTTGTTTCTGTCCTTTGTTTGTGTTCGTGTGCGTTCGCGTTTTGTTATTCGTTATTGTCCTTTCGTTTATATTTAATTCGACTTATTCGGCCTTGTATTATTTGTTTTGTTTAACGTGTGTTTATTAAATTACCATGCTGGGAGAGTTGCGCCTAATGTTCTCCTTCGCCGCGTGCGACGGTTCGCGCTGCCCTGCCTCGAGTCGGGCCGCGGGCTGAAGCGCGCGGCAGCGCGGCGATGGCATGGCTGAGATAGCTAGCGCGCGGACGCGACGACCTCATTCTCTGCTCGTTGAGTGCTCGAACCCACTGCAGGGGGTTGCTAGCGGCGATGCCGCTGCTAGCAGTAGTAATCAGTAGAAGTAAACCCCTACAACCTTTAGCGCTCATATACAAGTACCGCCATCTAGCGGACATTCCAAGAACTAAATGAGAGCTGGCTACCTACAACTACATACATCGGGGATGCACTACCCACGCCTTAAGGAGCTTCGCCCCTAAAAGCACGCTACCACTCGTCAACGGCCCCTCTTTCCAGATTATTGTGGTGTGCTAACCACGCACGTAGCAATGTGATAAACAGCACATATGCATGATGATCCCGCAACAGGGCTATTGTACTGCTTTGTTCCACCCCGTAGCAACGCTCCAACGGCGGACGCTTATGACATGCGCATCAGGGCACTGTAACGTGCATTTCAATTCCACGAAAGAGACGTCTGCACACTAACGTGCTCAAGTGCACAAGTGTGCACTGCGCACAAGTGCACGTTTTGATAACGGGAAAATGATACAGGAATACAACTGCTTAAGCAATACATTTAAATATTCCTTTTTTCCGAGAACCACAAGTGCTTGGAACAAACTACCAAGAGAAGTTGTCAATAGCTCCAGTGTGGAAGTGTTTCTTACAGAATTAAGGAAAATGTGTGGGTAAAGGTCACCTCCCATCACGTATTGAGATTGCAGTCTCTCATGTGTTGTTTTCTTGCTTAAATGACCCCTAAGCAACCCCGAGGTGTAAAATTTGTTTTAAAGATATAACTGCGCTCCTGTGCGATGTGAACATGCTCCCGCAAGAATTTTGCGAATAGGTTCAATAATGAAGAAGTTACACGGATTTAAGTGACCGCTTGCGTCGGTTTCGTTTTCTCGGTCGGCCTCCCCACCCTTCTCTGCTGAAGAGAGGGTAGGGGCGGCGCGCCGTCGAGACTCCGCCCACTTTTGACACGTGACCTGACGTGATCATTTGACGTCATTGACGCTTGCGCTGCGGAACCGGTTGCTCCCGTTCTAGAAACGTTGGGTTGCTCCTGCGCTCACGTCGGTGGGATGGCCAGGGGATCTGACAATAGACGTTTCGACCAATCGACGAGATACAACTATGCAAAGTTGTTCGCGGTACACCATGACGACACCTAGGATGCGAGCGCGACTGGTCAGTCGCCGGAAAGAAGCGCGGGAATTGTTTTTGAAATACGGCGTCTGTGTGGCGCGCAGCGCTGTCATATTCGCAGAATGTGATCGCCGCAACCTTCTCTATGATTGAGATAGCTTGTTTGGGCGGCTTTGAAAAAAGGAGCCTGTTTAGTGGCCCTTTAATGTGTTCGAATTGCAGTGTATTTGAATAACAAGGTTTTATGCGTTGATTCATGCTTACTATTTTATAACCTCTTGTTGCTGTGCTTTTGAGATGTACCTTCTTTGTGTGTCCACTCCTGCTTGGAGTCAAGTGACTCCGCAGTATTTATAAATAAATAAATAAATGACATATAACGCACTACACCACTGTTCACCGCGGTGCTGGACACGAGATTGTTAAGCCACTTTCGGTACACGACTGCTAAACTTGCTCACACACGTTGGTGACACTTGTGAGACGTGGTTGGATTCAATACACTCAATTTGCCTCAATTTGCTTGCCGACTACTTCGCGTGACATAGATTCCCACGTTTCCGGGACTATATCGAACTTTAATTTGTGTGCCGGGGTTTAGTAACGTGCCCAGCGTTCGTGTCAAAACACCAAGTATGCGGATCGCTTGTGGTGGATTACGGTGTGCTCGTTTACAAACATGACGTTGCCACGTGCAAGCGCCATACGTGACGAAGCGCTTAGTAATAGGATACGAGCCGATCACTATGGTTTGTTGTGAAAGCGACATATCTTGACTGACGCGCTTTCAAAAACGACACTAGAAAGCTTTAATATTTTTTTGCCATATTTCTCAGGTTATGTGAAATGGCATGCATGTACGGAATGGCGGTGATTTTCTACAGCCATTTTTTATCCCGAGGTAGCTGCCGACGCGATCGCTCGGCCAGGACACTGGAGTGCCTAGGGGAAACAGTATAGAGCTAACAAGAAGGAAAGAGTCCAAGGGCCGTCGTGTATTTTGACATAGGAGAGCTTATACTGCCGCTGGAAAAACCTTTTACCACCGTTGCGTTATTTTTCCGGAAGCGGAAGCAGTTGTGTCAGCACCGTGTTTTTATGCTGAATTTCCTACTGGAAGAAAGAGGAAATCGTTATTAGAATAATAAATTAATGACGTCTTGGGGCCGTAGATTTTGGTATTAGACGCCTTATATTATCCTAATAATAGCTTCCCAGCAGTGCAAATGTGTTTTAGCTGACGCCGTCTTTAAGGCGATTGATGTTAGCTTGAGGAGATATTGTTGCGGTGAAGCCTATTAAAAATAGAAGAGTCGTCCACACATGTCGTGGAATATTGGTGGGATAGTCGAGCAACCTTAGCTCACTGTACATACACATCGACGGTGGTGTACAGCAATGTTTTTGCGGTAGGGTTTGCACAGTGGCTCGAGCGCTTTTAGGCACATTTATTACCCAGCTTTTTATAGCATAGTGACCGCCTACAGATCTGCTTTGGGTCTCAGGCAAAGCAGTTTCGCTGGTAATCCACTTGCAAAAAGTGAAATGTCACAATTTTTCTTCTCGTGTATAGTGTATGTCGCTTTTATTCTTGATACGACCTCCGTAATTGAGGAAAAGGAGGCGACGAGTATCGAGTCTGCACTAGATGGCGCGTCCGGGTTATGAAGCTATCTTTCTACTTGTGGTCGCTCGTTTTAAAAGCCGCATTAATTGGTAAGATAGTAAGAACAAAGTTTCTCTTTGAGGAATCGTTGGGCAACTTTATGGGTGTCTGCCTAGTCAGCTCTAGTAAATTACACTTGCGTGTATTTTAAATGCAAAGCAATTAAATGAAAAGCTCTCCTGGTCGTGGCCTTGGTATGCACCAATGGCAGGGTAGGTCTTTATGACGAACGTGAACGGTGAATGTTCACGCAACTAACATGGCATACTCGTGTTGCACGTCCAAATTAACGAAAATACGATCACACGAAAATACGGTACCCCAGGTGAGCCACCCGGGTATGCCGGTATGCGCCGCTGGTGATCGAATGTTGAAATTGAAATGTATTTTCATTGAACTGTTGAAATACACTTAGGAAAGAGAGGACTAAAAGCATTAACGCCTGACGGAGTCCTACCTCCCAAAAACAACAGTTTGCACACAAACACTGGAAAAATAAACGGTGTAAATGAAGTACCTTGGAACCATACAGGGAAAAAAAAACATGTAAAAGTAAAAGTGCGTGTGCAATAATAAAGTTTACAAAGCTAATGTAACAGTTTGTATTAATATATAAAAACGGCAGTCAATGAAGCGCTGCTCTGCAGAAAAACTACGTTTTCCGCACAAATAAAAAAGTAATACGCATGGCAATTTACGGAAGGCAGATGTTTATGTATATATTTTTTATTTATTTACAGGCACTGCATTCACCATTCGGTGATTTTAGCAGGGTGGTACACGAAGTTAGTGTTGAACAAATGGGAAGTACATGGACGTATAATATATACAGGTTATATAATGTGAATAGGGCAAATACCAACTTCCTGTTACAGTTTCTATTCCCCCTTCCCACTCCCCCAGTGTAGGGTAGCCAACCGGACGCCCTTCTGGTTAACCTCCCTGCCTTTCTGTTTTCCCTCCTCCCTTCCTTCCTTCCTTCCTCCTTCCTTCCTTCCTTCCTGTTACAGTTAATATTCAGATATGTGCAGTAAAAACTACTAGAGAAGTAGTTGACCTATTTCAGGATTTACTATTTTCCAGGATTCGTGGTTTGTTATCTGTTCGTGGTCTACGTCAGTCATGGGATAACAACTGTAGCTTCATTGTCTACGGAATTGTCTTATATTGAAATAATGTGAGGGTCGTCGGTTGCGTCCTTGCCTCCGTAAAGAGCGGAAAATTGGCACGATTTTCGGCTTGTTAAAGACGGTTTCTCTTCCTGTTTTTATCAAACAAGGACTAAGCAAAACAGGCACGATGAGATGAGGACACACTTCGAGTGGGTTAATTGATAGCCTACTAAGGTTTTACGTCCCAAAACCACTCTATGATTATGGGAGACGCCATAAAGGAGGGCACCAGAAATTTTGACCACCTGGGGTTTCTTAACGTGCACTCACATCGCACAGCACACAGGCCTCAACATTCGCCTCCATCGAAACGCAGCTGCCGGGGCCGGGATTCGATTCCGCGACGATCGGATCAGCAGCCGAATGCCATAACCAATAGGCCACCATGGCGGGTCGGGTTTGTTGCAGCTTGGCATTGAAATGTATGCATAATAACGACACAGATATAGAATAGGGGCTATAAGGAGCGATGGCGATTGGTCAAGTGGTACGGGGGTGGAGACAGGAATCGATCTGCTTCCTAATGGTTTCTGAAGAAAAGCAGCTGAAAACACACGGACACAGAAGCAGAAGGTGTTTTGAGGTGGTTTTCTTCAGAAATCATGCACAAACTGGCTCAACTGTCGACGCTCTTCCTAATGGTATATATTGCCGACAAAACTACTGCGCCTAGAGTTGTGATGGTGTCATTGCAACGTCAATTTCTGTTGTAACTTGTGTCAAGCGCGCTTATAGCAATTTGACAAACAATACATATATTCTAACCCATTGGCCTGCTTTCGTCCAAATTTCCTCGGCGCCGCAGGAATACTAAGGCAAATGACGCCGATGATATCTACAGCACATCACCGTAGCGCGCATTTCTCTTCGTCGTTACGTTGGGCCATAGCCTATACTTTAGCCGCCACAGTAATCTCGAAGTGCCGGGTAGTCCCACTATACGCACCCACCTGTACCCAGTGAGCACTATGACGCTTATCCTACTCGTAACACTTTGCTGAATGCCTATAAATAGGGCGTAAGCAATTACCTCACTGAGTGCTTCGCGCACGGCATGGATTCCTCGAATGCGTTGAAACTACAGAAATTTGTTGGATTATACACACGTGTAAGCACACCGGAACTGTCCCGGCTGCAGCTTAAGCGACTCATTCTATGCCTTCTACATCACATTGGTACATCTACTTTTGTGACGACAAAATAATAGGTGTGTCTTGCTTGAAGACCAAGAATTTGTATCTCAAATATATCTACGAATAAATGCGCCGCCACTGCTTACTCAATCAGAGGCAGTTAAGCGATCTCGCGCGCTACGTGCACACCACCTATTTCAATGTCGATTAGCAAGCTATGTGCCTCCTCCATGGTGAGGTAACAAACGTTATAACAATAACGTTAACTGGTGATGCGCGGCAGAGTACACAATAATTAGGAGAGCCTCCAAGAGCGAGTGCATTGATTTCTACTTAATCATTATGGGAGTTCGTGCCAGCTTGAAAGAATGTATTACCTTGATTTTCATCTAGCAGTGCGGAACTGACGTTCGCTTGAAGGATCAGGCCCGACTGTTGCATTTACGGTCATTCTGTTTCTTCCATAACTGAACACAACAATAACATGATAATAAAATTCTAGTGTAACATCAGATTTTTGGGCTGTCGTGTTTGTTCAAGGCTCGAGAGCAGGTTGCAGCCTGACGTCCACATGCCCGTGAGCGAAACAAGGTCCTTCCCGCAATTTACAGTACTCAGCCCACGGTGGCCCTTATAATGTGTAACAGACACGAAGGAAGTGCTCTTAAACGTCACACACCGCCGCTCCCTCTCCATATTCATAAATCGATTGGGAGAAATTTCAAAAGTGAGGGCGTTAATGTCTGTTGAAATGAAGGCCGATGACGTCCGCGTACTTTCGACATCAATAATAAGATACGCGTTACGTAAACCGGCAATATTAGATAGAGCAGGCATGCCCAAACAGCCTGACCTCACGCGATGAACTATTTGAAACTCACAGAAATTTGAGACACGCCCTCTTGCTCGGCGTTATTCATGCGGGTGCCTCATTTTTTTCTTCGTATGAAGTTCAGAGACTATATTGCATCACAGTCTCGAGGTTCGTGCGTTGCGTGTCGTAGCGAAGTAACAAGCGCTAATAATGATGAGAGTCTGAGAGTCACAACATCCTAGCCAGGACTGCCTCGTATCAAACGAGGAAACTTGATTAGGCCAGCAGTCATTCGATTAACTGTTCTCCTTTATGTATGCGGAGTTCATCCCTTTGCAGGGGCAGCACAGAGAAAGGCCATTCTGCCAGTGCGGAGCATCGAGATCAAGACTGCTCACAGTTTGCTCGTGTACTGCTACGATAAAGCAGTTGTATGAGAATGGAAGTTGAAGCACCTGCAGAGAGAATGCAACTGTTTTTCACTGTGCTTAGCTTTGCATTGCAGGGGATTGTAGATAAAGAGCAACAAACCCGATGCTTACACATTCAACGTTATAAACTTGCCATAAATATTGAGGATGTCCAGCAAGTGAACAAAAAGGTTGTATGTGACAAGAAATGAATACAGTAATACAATCTCTCGGGCAATACGGAATACCTGATTAGGGTAAACAGATGTGTGAAGCAAATGAATAATCTATTTGACCAAAATGCAAGCCCCAACAAGGAGAAAATAATAACGAAATGCTAGCAGGCGTATTGCATGGAATAGAAACAAACACCCTTTTCTAAAAATGTACATGATTATCGATCCTGAAAGAAATAGGAGTACAATAACAGGGCGGAGTGCACTTGGCAGGTATTCTCACATCAGGAATGACAGCTTATCAGTCTGCCTCAAAAAGAACGTTTCAGGTTACTTGCTTGTCAAGGGTACTTAAATACGCAAGAGGAACCTCGAAGCTAGAGGAAAAGGTTCAACCTATATTGAGAACGCTGCAGCGAGCGATGAGAAAATTGTAGGGGCAACCTTGAGGAAAAAGAACACGGTGGAGTGGGTCAGGAGAAAAATTAGATGTGGCTGTGCCAGCGCAAACACCAGCCACCAGCGGAGCTTTGGGGACTTAGGAAAACGGCTGCTTCATCGAGGGTCCGTAACATAACCTCTTTCTCTCTCTCTGTCTCTCCCAGGTTTTCTTCTTGTCGCCCATAAAAAAGTTGTGTTACGACTCGTTCTCTCTCTGTGGGTATGTCTATCATCCTTTTCTTTCTTTCTTTCTTTATTTCTTTCTTTGGACGAACCTGTCACAGTGGTCAACGACACGCAAACTTGCAGCAGGGACATAGCACAAGGAATGGTAGCACCGTACACACACCCCATTCTCACATCTTTGCGCCCCTCGTTATTGCACAGGGTGCCTATCGTTTGGACACCTGAACACGCCTCTGTCCATGGCAATGAACGCGCTAATGCGGTAGCCCGATAGCTCACAAACCTGGTGGCATTAGAAGAGTTGTCCAATCCAAGCGGCGCTCCAAAAGATCCATTGAACTGCACTGACACGCTAGAAAATTAGAGACAAAGCCGGCCGTGCTTCCCGCACCACACCATTCCCTTAACCAGGGGGAAGCTGTCGCGTGACGGTAGCTACACACTAATCCCTTCCCTTGTCTTTTCATCCTACACCTCTTCCATCCCACACGATATCCCTAATACTGTCCCTCCCCTGGAGCGCATCTCAAAATATTCACTGCACGCGGTAATGTCCGCGCCCATAGGGTTATTCCCCTATTTCTTCAATCTCACATTCCTCCTGCGAGACTGTGCTGACCAGCTCAGCGCCGCAGGAGCAGCGTCGGCTGATCCAGCGGGCACGAGGAGTGGCGCGAGTCATTGGGGCCCTGAACTAAGGGCTTCGCCCCTACGAGGAAGATCCTTCATCCTCTTTAAATAAATGTTTACTCTCTCTCCCACTACAGTGCCGCAACATGTGTCGGTCGCTGTTTATCGCCCTGTGGACAAACTTGAAGCGAACATGCCTAGTACGGCGTGCCGGATAATAATATCGTATTTTCAGCACATAACACCACAGACTCTTTTTTTACGCGAAGCATTTCTCGGTGAACTTAACCAACTTTAACCATATGTATCTACCTAGCTACATAGCCACCTGCATCTCTGTGCCTTCCTGGTCGCTTCGTTCACCTGCTATACACGAAAATTAGTATAGCAGGGTACGAATGTTTGAAGAACACGATTGGTGAACTTTGACGTAGATAACCTGGTGTACTTGTCAAGTAAAGATGAGACAATCACGTGTGGCTCATATGCCATAGTACTAGGCCAAGGATTGCGAGTATGCGCTATAGCTAGGGGATTGAATTTTAACATTGGAGACAACCAAGGACTAACCAACGACCACCAAGGCACAGACAAACGTGTTGCAATAAGCGAATGTGTTTGAGGTGTCAGGCAAGGAAACTCCTACTGGTCAGTGGCGGTGCATATTTTAACTTATATAATTGCACAAGCGGTTGTGACCGTGGTTGGTGTCTACCATAGGCTGGCGTTGTCTGTTTTAACCGTTTTTATTGGAACTTCAGACACTATACTTGCGTACTACCGTCACTAGGGATACTTTTGTCCAGGTTTGACCGACCCCGTGGAAATACTTAACCAAACGACGTTTATAATATGCACATCAGCGCAGTGTAGCGCGCGTTTATTTTCGACAAAGCAGACGTTCCTGCACTGACGTGCACAGATGCGACAGCACGCGTGATAAGCGCAAGTTACGCAGAAACCCATCAATTTGGACAATGACAATGATCCTACTCTTAACGCTCGGCTCAATGCCAAACAATTCGGCATGCCCAATATCTCGTTGACGGCTTCGCAGGCCACCTACTTCTACAGCGTTTGGGATCTACCGGATTTATTTGTTTTTGTTCGGCAACCTGGAGGGCAGATCTTTTTTGCTTACACACCTCATTGAAATACCCGCAGGGGCATTGTAGGTCGCATAATAGTTGCTACTCTTCATACGCTACGAATATGCACGCCATTCTGACCACCAACTCAGAATTTAATTAAGACAATTTTGATTGCTCTCTCTACTTAAGTCTACGGGGTTATGCATCTCTTTTTGCACCTCTCCTTCTTTATATTATTTTTTCGACACCTTTCAGTTTAATTTTGTCATGTGTTGTTCTTCTGGTTCACTTCGTTCAATTAATTTTCTCTTCTTACGGCTCGTATTGCTGACAAGTCGGACAGCACCAATTATGTAACTAATTCGCAAAATTTCGTTCAATGCATCCTAGGGAGCCATCGTGTTCAAAAAAACGTTGGTAGTTTTGCCCACTACGTCCACACAGGCTAGTTTTTTATATATAAAGGGCCTTCTTCATATCTGAACGTGTTAAAATGGTAAATGGGGAATAAGTTCCTTGGGAAGCTAGTGAGCGGTACCGGCTATTTGGCCTCGGCTTTTAATGTGAAGGGCTTCTGAGTAAGCTGAACTCGCAATCGACATTAACTAACTCTTTAGGCAGTGACAGGTACCCTCACATTTACTATAGTTCGTAATAGAACAGTGGAGTTTATGCAGCTAATAACTACTGCTTTAGTTTTCATATTGAGGCATTGCAACGAGAACTGCATGGTAATACATGAAAATATCATCCAGTGATATTAAATGCGCCTAGAACATTTTCATATCTACATTGACTAGGAGCGCTTAATTACACAGTGACTTCGAGAGAAATGTACGAACACTTAAGAAGAGTCAATAAAGGACAACACGCGTAGAAAACAATATATTTACAACATGGTGTACGCTTTTACTGCGCCTCCAAGAGCTCATCCTGACAAGCTTTAGGAAGCGGCGCATGTTCTGCTCATGAGTTGCCTTATATCTGCATAATTATTAGCACTCTATTCCCCCCTCCCCCATTTGCCTCTGCTTATAACATACATTCGGTCTGCAGGGTCGTACAAAGCTGTTTTAACGTGATCAAGACAATTATGGCTTATCTACAGATTGCTTAGTGTGTTGCCAACCACAAAGTAATGGACCACGACCACAGAATGCAACAGACTTTACTGTGTCTCTGCGGCATTATCATGTGGCCTATTTCTTAGCGAACGAGACGGCTTTGACCATACGACTTTCTTTCTATCTATCTATCTATCTATCTATCTATCTATCTATCTATCTATCTATCTATCTATCTATCTATCTATCTATCTATCTATCTATCTATCTATCTATCTATCTATCTATCTATCTAATCACGCCACGTGGGTTTTTGCTGCTCTTCTGGATATCTACCAAAATTGGTGTTAGAAGTCACCAAAATGGTGTTATAACCGAGGAATATCGGTAGCAGACAGTGGAAATTCTAATGTTACGTTACGTGGGCTTAGCGATAGGAAGTTGGTCTTTTGATGTAGCCATCAAACAGGCAGACGAACACAGACAAAATTCCTGTAAGGACACAGAGCAACGAAACAGGCAGTGCATACGGTAAAAAAAGAAGCATGGCATCAGCAGTCGTCGTGATGGTTGTACACCATACGTCGCCTGTAGTGACACTGTTTCCTTAAAATCCGTTTTATTGCATATAGCTGCTCGCTCTTGCAAAATACTATCGACATGACATTGCGTATATGTACTGCAATGACGCCGCATGTTTTAGTGTAGCTTTGTTCTATCACGAGGTGCACACCACCGAACGCTGCTATTATTTGTGCTATAGGACACCATAGCGCGCATTTTTATGTGATCAAAGTGACAAGTATTATCTAACACTATTAGGTGCGCTCGATTCCGGCGTGGTGCGGAGAACCGGTGCTGCAACAGTTCAGATGGTGCCGCTGAAGTGCAAACGCGGTGCATGCGCTGCAGCGTGCAGGAGGTGAAGGGCACTTGCAGCGCCATCACTTTTCTGTTTTTCAATCGAGGGCGTGGGTGTAGGAGTGTCGTCTGTGCTCTCGCAAGGCGTGTCGTACTGCTGTGCGCGCTCGTTTCATCGCTGTCCGCAAGCCTATCGCGTCACAAAAGAAAAAAGGAAGAACGCAAGCAGTCACGGTCTGGTGGTGATCACCGTCTAATCACCTTCTGGTGGTACGCGACGTCAGCTTATCACCATGCAGTTCACCGCAAGAAAAGACAAATGATTAAAACTCACTAGCCGGTGCATGAAACTCCGCGCACCGTTCTCGTCCACCACTTATACGAACTTTTACTACTTCTACTACTTCTACCGTCTACTTCTGCGAACAACGCCATGCTCAACAACAGCAGCGGTAGCGGTTTAACCGGCGGCGCAACGCGTGCTCCGCTTTCAAGCTGCATCACGTGGGTGGAACCACCAAGAGAGGAGGTGCAGCAGTTGACTGCACCGCAGCGGCACCACTCCGACACGGCGCTGAGATCGAGCACGGTGGTTCAGTGCACCAGCGAATCGAGGACTGCGGTGCCGTGCACCATGTACCGGTGCCGGAGGTGCAGTGCACTACGCCTGAATCGAATACGCCTGTTGCCGACTTTGTCGTAACGTGTGCTGCGGTTTGGAAGTCGCATTGCAGTCAACACTCGTGGTAGGCCAACATAATGTGCAAACTAGTCAGCTTTGACCACAAGCACCTCGATCCGTATTATAACGCCTGGCTTAACGCCAAACTATCCGACATAGGCAGCTTATCGTTGACTGATTCGTACTATATTGATTTCCATGGTACCTGCAATAAAGGAGAATCTTGGCAAACAGGCCGTGAAATCTTTCTACAATAATCTAATAAAAGCTGTCTAATGAAGCCAACCGGCATTGAAGCCAAAGAGGGCAAAGGGAACGTGAATTGGAGCTTTTAACTGTAATTTGGTAGCTATGACACAAGTGGAAAGGAATAATTGTGGACGAAAAAAGACATACCGCCGATTGGTATCTAATCCACGAGCTACGGAAAGGCCAAGTGCTCGTTTATGTTTAGACACGTAGTAACAAAGCCGAGAGTTAAGCTATAGAAGGCACAGTTCTTAACTCGTAGCTCACCACAACAATTACGAGCGGCGCTTGCTCTTAAGATTACACGTACTATCGTTGACCAACGAGCGGAGCGCGTAGTTCAGGCATTAGCAACGGTACGGTGCGGCGCGCCGTCCAGGCATCAACACTCAAAAGCCGGAGTAAAGTTGTGTCCGTAGTGTTGAAGGTTCTTCTTCCGGATACCAGCTCCCCGCTCGGCGTCCTAAACGCACCGTCCGAGACGGTATGGGCGAGTTGGGAAGGAGCTGGCTGCCGCTGGTATGGCGGCGATAGGCTCGCGGGCAAACGTGTAGCAGTTGAAGAGGAGGCTCAGAGACTTCAGTTTAAAAAGGGAATGAAAACTTGTATTTACAGTATAGTATACAAGAAGGGAATACAGGGAGTTGACTCGTACATAAAAATAAAGTTGAAGCTGAACTATACGTAGGGCGACCCTACTCCGGCGTAGCCGGCAGTGCGTAGCACTTTTTCCACCCGTTCAGCCTCCCGTTCAGCCTCCCTCGTCCCATGGCCGAGCCATCTTTATTACCACAACCGCTCCGCCTTAACGTCTCAGCCGGCGAATCATATTCACTTCGCTCTGGCATTGGGCAGCGATTCCACCTTTTGTCCCGCCTCCTCAATTGGGGCGGTCCAATTGGTGAAATCACCACCCAGTCTGTTGACGGTGAGAGGGGTATGTTTGTACAATAATAAAAAAAGCATATACATCAGCACTAAACAACACATACATAAAAGTAAGCAATGCCACCCAAGATCGAAGGGCGATGGCAAAGATATGGCGCACGTGAAACGCGTTACTTGCGCACGTGTCGCGTCTACTCGGGCGCTGTTACCGGAAACGAGCAGGCGCCCAAAAGATTCGCCCGAAAGAGTTATTATTTGAAGAAAACCTTCCCATGGGGAAGTTGGACCGTCCGCGCGCCTGCTTCTGGTTATCTCAAACAAGCCGAGCCGTACTGGCTCTTACTCAGACCCGTTTAATCGGCACCCCGCTGTGCTTAGACGCATGCTACCCCACGGCGAGCGAGGAAGGAACGCTTGAACGAAAGTCATTCCGCGGCACGCGTGGTCCACAGCCCAGTGACCAAAAACAGGCGTTTCCGACGCCGAACAACAAACAGTTTGCGAGTCTCCATGGCCGTCACCACCGGCATGTTGCATGCCGACGCCACATTCAGCGTATCCGCCCCAGGTCGTCGTAATGACGCCCGAGGTGTGGTTTGCTGCGTGCTCACGCACAAAGGGGCCCACCCGGGCCTCCGTTCAGGCAAGAGGGGTGGAAGCTTTGTCTCTCCGCGGTGCGGAGAATTGGGGACGGGCTGCCATATCAGCTCGTCCGTCAATTTCGGAAGCACCGCTTTCCGATCCACCGCCCGCTTCCTCCCTGCGCGCGCGGGCGCTCACAAGGTCGTGTATACACGTACACCTGGGGCGCCGAAGGAGGCCATCCGGGGTCCGCCTGGGTCCCTGCCGCGACCACTGTCCAAGCATCCCGCCTCTTAGTCCCGCAGCGGGGTGCCCGTGTCCCCAGAAGACGCGGAAGACACATATGATGAAAGTAAAGAAAATTAACGGATACGGCCGGGGTACGACAAACGAAAAGCCGATGCCGCGAAACGCGCCCCATTGACCGACGTCGCCCGTCGCCGAGTGTTATAAAAAAAATAATAATAAACGCGCCTTGCTAGCGGCAGGCTTACACCCCCCACCCAAGACTTCGCAACGACTTGGTTACAGCGTTGCCGAAGCGGGAACACAATGAAAAACCGGCCGCGATTATCGCTAGAATGCGCAGAAACCAGAGGGAGGCAAACACAACCGCAACTACGCTAACCGCGCGCATAGCTTGCGATAACCTCCTTTTCCCGCAGCGACAGACTCATTGTCTAGTCAATCAAAGAATGACGTTGGCCAAATGTAAAAAATTAGATACACCATATACAAAATAGAAACATTGTTCGCTGTGCAAAGTAATCTAAAACGCAAAACACTGCTCTCCTCCGCCGTTGAAAATGTGTCATGCACGCTACATACTTCCGGCAAGTGCGATACACTCATGCGAGCAAAAAAAAAAAACAATCCACAAGGGTAACAAAAATATACGTCACTGCAACTAGCCCTTGTCCGCTCTGCTCTACCGTAAAAACGTAACGCGGCACGACCTGCACACAATCTGACTGTGTCCACAGAAACGAAAAAAAGGAAGTAAAAAAAAATCGCAAAACACCAGCAGGTAACAGCGTGGAATTAAGTCAGTTCCCCTGCTAATAAAATACTTAGCGCGAGGTACGTGCGACATGTTACGAAGCATGCGCTAACACCCATGCATGAAAACAAGCCATAGCATCAATCGGGAAAGCCGCCTCCGTTTGACTATCGCAACGTTATTCATAATGCAAAATGCCGTAAGCAAATGCTTGCACTTACTACATAACCGCATGAGCTAATCCAACACCAGACACTGACAGGTTACCTCATCAAAGACCATGCGTATGATACAGTTCCCAAAGAACACACACACAAAAAAAAGAAGCACCACCGAAACACCTAGTGTTCAATGTTCACTGCTCAGTGGCGCACGGTGTCCACATAGTTCAGCACTTCACCAACAAAATGAAGTTGCTCCAGCCCCACCGCTCTCTGCCGATCGCGGTCGAGCCGTAACGTAAGCCAAGCTATCCCTTATAGATAATAAAACCTGTTCAGATAGCTCTGTCGTTGCCGGATCACCTGCGTTACGGGTGCCACAAGGATTAGCGTTAAATTTCTTGACCCCCTGGATCAAAAGAATGCACCTGGAATCTAAAATTAAACATGCAGCCACGGGCCGCCCACCTGCATACGCCTGCCGCCCCCGTAGGGTCAGCTCCCGGCACCAAGGACACTTCAATAGCTAGAACACATAAACTGTGGCTGCAGATGGTACGATCGCTCAAAGTATCCACCGATGTCGACCGCGCTCCGACTGTCAGCTCAGTTGCGGAGCTAACGCGCGAAGGGCCTCCCTTCTCCTCGGCGGGCCGACGCCAACAGAAGTTTGACTCCAACGGGTGCGCCTCAAAGGTGTGGGGGCCGTTTTCCCTGCAATGTGCCCGCGGTTGTCCACGCCGTAAAGTCCCGGCCTCAAACGTGTCGGCACTTGCCTCCACTGCCGTAGCTGCGCTATGTCCTATCTGGGCCAATTCGCGCCGCGTCTTCCCGATTGAGTCGGGCAGCTCACTTGCGACAGCCACCGGCGTCGCGCCAACGGTATCAACGGGCTCTAGCAGGGAAGCCACCGAATATGCACCTGACACGCAGTCCGCCTCACAATCTCCGCCGCGCAGTCGTTCCACTAGGCTGGTTTCAACAACTGCCCCTGCACTCGGCGATGACGCGATCATCGTTACCTCATCGCCGCAACCGTTATTGCTAAGCGTGTCGAAGCTCGTGCCCGACCCCTGCCATTTGGATGCTTCCTGATCATCATCCTGGGCATTCGCCTCCGCTATCAGATCAGAGCCTAACTCTGTATCAAGTCCGGCAGTCCGCGTTGCCGTTAATGCAGCATGCGTCTCGGTTTCCACGCCTTGCGAACACTGAGGCTCAGTGTCGGGACTATCCCCGGCCACAACGTCAGAGCACGGCACCTCACCGCGACCGGCCACCTGTGCCGCGAGCAACATCCCCTGGATTTGCTTCTCCGGCTCAGACGAGGCGGCACATTCTAGCTCTGTTCGCAATACGCCTGGAGACACTGCTGCCTTTCCCGCAGCCAACGAGTTCGCAGCGGGCTCCGAGTCCGCCCTGCACTCTATTACCTTGCCTACCTGCTCCGCACGCGGAGCTCTCGCCTGCTTTAATTTTGCCAACTCTACCAGGAGTTGCAGCTGTCTACGGCGCTCCTGAGCCATCATCAGATTAAACTCCATTTCTTTTTCGGAGAGCTCACGAGTTCGCCCTAACTCATAGTCTACGTGCGCCAAATACGGCCACACGGCACTGGAATTAATTCCTGTCATTTCAAATGACATCCCCTCGGCTCGAACACGACAACAGGAGCGGGAGAAAATGGAGCCGAAGCAACTCACTCAGTTTCGAAGTCGATCTCCGTCACTGCTGTCGGTGGTTCACCCATGAGCCTTGACGGTTGATACAGCAAGCTGCTGAGGATGCCTTGTCGAGGACTGCCTTAAACCAGCCGTGCCTCGTCGCCGTCGTAGATGGCGATGGGATGTTCTGGCTTCCGCCGCGTCCCCAGTCGAAGGGCTGCGCTGGCGGCAGTCACCGGAGGTGCTGCCAGTCGAAGCCGTCTTGCTGTGATGCCTTCAATTTCTCCGTCTCTTCGCTCTTCGCCCAGCGAGCCTATCCTGTCGACTGCGCCAGTAAAGTTGTGTCCGTAGTGTCGAAGGTTCTTCTTCGGGATACCAGCTCCCCGCTCGGCGTCCTAAACGCACCGTCCGAGACGGTATGGGCGAGTTGGGAAGGAGCTGGCTGCCGCTGGTATGGCGGCGATAGGCTCGCGGGCAAACGTGTAGCAGTTGAAGAGGAGGCTCAGAGACTTCAGTTTAAAAAGGGAATGAAAACTTGTATTTACAGTATAGTATACAAGAAGGGAATACAGGGAGTTGACTCGTACATAAAAATAAAGTTGAAGCTGAACTATACGTAGGGCGACCCTACTCCGGCGTAGCCGGCAGTGCGTAGCACTTTTTCCACCCGTTCAGCCTCCCGTTCAGCCTCCCTCGTCCCATGGCCGAGCCATCTTTATTACCACAACCGCTCCGCCTTAACGTCTCAGCCGGCGAATCATATTCACTTCGCTCTGGCATTGGGCAGCGATTCCACCTTTTGTCCCGCCTCCTCAATTGGGGCGGTCCAATTGGTGAAATCACCACCCAGTCTGTTGACGGTGAGAGGGGTATGTTTGTACAATAATAAAAAATGCATATACATCAGCACTAAACAACACATACATAAAAGTAAGCAATGCCACCCAAGATCGAAGGGCGATGGCAAAGATATGGCGCACGTGAAACGCGTTACTTGCGCACGTGTCGCGTCTGCTCGGGCGCTGTTACCGGAAACGAGCAGGCGCCCAAAAGATTCGCCCGAAAGAGTTATTATTTGAAGAAAACCTTCCCATGGGGAAGTTGGACCGTCCGCGCGCCTGCTTCTGGTTATCTCAAACAAGCCGAGCCGTACTGGCTCTTACTCAGACCCGTTTAATCGGCACCCCGCTGTGCTTAGACGCATGCTACCCCACGGCGAGCGAGGAAGGAACGCTTGAACGAAAGTCATTCCGCAACACGCGTGGTCCACAGCCCAGTGACCAAAAACAGGCGTTTCCGACGCCGAACAACAAACAGTTTGCGAGTCTCCATGGCCGTCACCACCGGCATGTTGCATGCCGACGCCACATTCAGCGTATCCGCCCCAGGTCGTCGTAATGACGCCCGAGGTGTGGTTTGCTGCGTGCTCACGCACAAAGGGGCCCACCCGGGCCTCCGTTCAGGCAAGAGGGGTGGAAGCTTTGTCTCTCCGCGGTGCGGAGAATTGGGGACGGGCTACCATATCAGCTCGTCCGTCAATTTCGGAAGCACCGCTTTCCGATCCACCGCCCGCTTCCTCCCTGCGCGCGCGGGCGCTCACAAGGTCGTGTATACACGTACACCTGGGGCGCCGCAGGAGGCCATCCGGGGTCCGCCTGGGTCCCTGCCGCGACCACTGTCCAAGCATCCCGCCTCTTAGTCCCGCAGCGGGGTGCCCGTGTCCCCAGAAGACGCGGAAGACACATATGATGAAAGTAAAGAAAATTAACGGATACGGCCGGGGTACGACAAACGAAAAGCCGATGCCGCGAAACGCGCCCCATTGACCGACGTCGCCCGTCGCCGAGTGTTATAAAAAAAAAATAATAATAAACGCGCCTTGCTAGCGGCAGGCTTACAGCCGGCACACCCGGTTCGGCAGCACTACGAATGCAGCTAGCTGGACAAAATGGACCGTCATGCAGTGACAAACCACATGAGCATATTCCACCCTAATCGCGATTGTGATGCAAACTCCACGACGCGCAGCGCTGCTCGAGTTTGATTGCGCTGATATTAATCACAGTTTTGACAAACTAGTGCTATATTAAACGCCGCCATTTGCAGGGTTTATGTTTTCTGGTATTTTTGTTTTCTCGCTGTAAAATGTCAGTACTCGAAAAGAAGAAATATTATCGGTTGATGGCACAGCGCTGCCACACCGAATGAGCGTGCTTTTCAGTGCTGATGACCCGGCGGTGCGCACTGTACCGTCCTTAATGCTTGAAGTTGACGCTCCGATCTGCTAGTTCGGTTCAACTATGCGGTTTTACGTCCCAGAACCAGGATTTGATTATGAGAGGCCGTAGTGGAGGGCTGCGAAAATTCCAACCACCTGTGGTTCTTTAACGTGCAGTGGCATCGCACAGCACACTGGGCCTCAACATTTCGCCTCCATCAAAATGCAGCCGCCGCGGTCGGGATTCGATCCCGCGACCTTCGGGTGAGCTGCCGAGTGCCATAGCCACTAGACCACCGTGGCAGGGCGCTCTTCGAGTTTCAGTTGTGTACGGTAGTACACAAATAGCGAATACAGCGGACTGGGGAAGGACAACCGCCGTAGTTCAATAGGTGCAGAACTGGAGGGATTATCCGCAAGTCGCAGGTTCAGTGCTTACGAATGATAGGTCTTTCGTCCACTTTAGTTTCTCTCCATTTATGTCATAATGACTACACTACATTTAAAAATTGCAATTCAAGTCTCGTATTCCTTCGGTGGCCTCATTGTTGGCTTCTTTAGGTTGTGTCGAACAAAAACGAGCCCTTGATTACATTAACCTTCTTTCCTAATAAAGATTAGTAAGAAATTGGCCTTGCTGGCAGTGGAAGCAATGTTCCCATATAGTAGACCTTGGCAAGATTTTGCACAGAGCTCGCAATAAGTAGGAAAGAAAATCAGTCAGTTACGTTCGGTTTGCTGGTTGAATCCACGTCGCTATTCATATTCGCCCTCGTTCTCTAGCGCTGCCTTTGGTCCAAGTATGACACTCCCTCTCGCCAACATAAGGTGCCGGAGGAAGTTCCCCAAGGCGTGTGTTACCACCAGCCTCCTGACGCTTTATCTAAAGGCCCGTGAACAGCACCTCTGAGGCTTACACAAGCAAGTCTTATCAGTATCTTAACGAACAACCTTCAGACGATATCAGGTGAATAAACCATCAATTTCTTCCGCTATCATAAGGATTGAGCCAAGGTTAAGCAAACGTGATTCGTTTCAAACATTCATCTTCCAGTTGGATATCGTTTACCCGCAAGTGAAAAGTGAGCTTGACGGCCTGAGTGGATCGGTAATTGACTTTCTGAAGTACCGGATGCCCGGCTCATTGCTTACGTTCTTGCAGGAAAAAAAACCCGATTTGTTGGAAGATGAGTAGTGCTTTATCGAATAAAGAAGGGAGGCGATATGCAACAAGCACTACTACAGTCGTCTTGATACATGAGCTCAGCTGTTCGTTCGCTTGTGATACTTCGCCGGCGAGCACACCCTGCCCCCGCCGGTTTCACTCTGCAATCTGAAATACAAGGACCGTACGCAGACCATCCATTCGGGGGATCCTCCGCTACGAGAAAATATTTTCAGGTATTGGGGCGAAAACTCTTCTTTGGTCTGTTACACAAGAATCTTTAACGAGGGTGCAAGATTCAGCAAAAGAGATTAGGAGTTCTGAAGGAATGCACAATCTAAGAAAATGCGCACTGAGTCAAGATGATTCATTATACCATTTATTTCGATATTGTCAGCACTCTTGATTATTGGTCACAGTTAGCAGTGTTGCATGAGTGGTGAGTTACGTTGGGTATTGCTAATGTTGGCTATTTGACGGCTAAAGCTTTTTACGGTGATGGGCAATTCTTGAACACGAAATTTACGGAGCGCTCAATTACGGCGTTTCCTACAAGCATACCGTGGATTTAGAACGTGAAACCCAGGAAATAAATAATACTGGAAAAACTCTGGCAGACATTGGCTATTTGAAAAAGAACCTCCTGGTCGGTCCCAATTCTTCGATTGAGCCATCTCCTGAGTTTCATGAGAACTAGGTATCGATCCATATGGTCGGTTGATGCAGCGTAAAACAGTGACGCGTTCGAGAAAACACGTCGGTCTACCGGTCTACTCATCTCTCTCTCTCTCTCTCTCTCTCTCTCTCTCTATATATATATATATATATATATATATATATATATATATATATTTATTATTTATTTATTTATTTAGAAGTACCTTACAGGCCCCATGGGGAGCAACGCAGAAAACAAAAGTAATCTATACATGATTGCAAAAAGAGCACACAATAAGATGCTGGCAAACCGGTGTAATAAATGGAAACACATGGTAAAACAGCACAATGCATACACTTAAAAAAGGAAAGAAATGCAATATCATGGCAGCACACAACTTGGCACATTCCACATAAGAGGGGGGGGGGGATTACATTATACGTTACAACGAAATGTATAATTTGATGAATGTGGATATTTGTTACGATGAGAAGTGTAGGACCAGGAGTTCCCTAAATTTATCTTTATTTGTTTGCGCGACAGTGTTGTTAGGAAGCGAATTCCAGAATCGAATAGCTCGTGGCAAAGCCGAGGCGTTAAATGCGTCAGTGTTCCCATAGATGCGATTATAACTGAAGTCGTTGTGAAGACGTCGTGATGTACAGGGCGCGCGTACCAATGGCAAGTGTGCTGGCTTCATTTGATAAACATATCTATGGAACAGGGACAAGAGTGCTATGTCACGTCGACTACTTAGAGTTTCAAGGGAAAGGTTGAGTTTTATTCGCGTTATACTTGACTGGTAGTTATAATCGCGGGAAATAAATCGACTAGCTCTATTTTGGATAGCCTCTAACATGCGGATTAAGTATTCATGATAGGGAGACCATATGGGCGACGCGAATTCAAGTTGTGGACGTACAAATGTCAAGAACGCTAGTTTACGAATGTCGGATGGGCAGTTCCGTAAGTTGCGGCGGATATACCCAACAGATTTGGAAGCGTTAGCGCATATGGTTGTGATATGAGAGGTCCATGAGAGGTTTGATGTAAGATTAACGCCTAGATATTTGTATGCTGATGCCTGAGACACTAGGATTGTATTTATGATTTGAAGTTTTACGCGAGAATGTCATTATTTTACATTTAGATGAATTCAGCTTCATTTGCCAGGCTTCGCACCAATTATTAACTATCTGCAGGTCATGTTGTAAAATGAGGTATATATATATATATATATATATATATATATATATATATATACACCTCCTCTAAACATGCAGTGAATATCATCGGGGAGATCGCATCTCCTTGTCTGATACATCTCGCGATGGGGATTTCTCTGTTTCTCTCATGTAGGAGTAGTGTGGCTGTGCAATCTGTGTATATGTTGTTATATATATATACATTTATATATCCCCTATGACTATTGTGTAGTGTGTCCGTACTCTCTTTATTGCTAATTCGATATCCTCGTAAAACTGTTCTACCTGCTCGTCGCCGTAGCTCGTTGTTGGCGCGTGTCCCTGGATTATCTTTAGTTTATACCGCTTATTTAGACAACGCATGCTACCCTTTCGTTAATCTGTATAACTCGGCTACGACTCCAGCTGTATCTTTGTGAATTAGGAACCCAGCGCCATATTCTCTCTTTTCGGGTAACCCTTTATAGCGGAGGATGTGTCCGTTGTTTAATACTATGTAAGCTTCACCTGCTCTCCAAACTTCGCTAAGGCCAATGACGTTCCGACTAACGCCTTGTAGTTCCTCGAGTAGTTTCGCTAATGTAGCTTCTCTGGACATGGATCTTGCGTTGCACGTTCTAAGGTTTAGCTTCCAGTGGCGGCCTGTCCGGGTCCAGTGATTCTTACCGTCCTCTGCTGCTTCAAAGAGTTGAGGGGGAGGGGGGGGGGAGTAATTCGTTAGGAAGGAAGAGACGCTAAGTTCTGTCTGTCATACTGGGGACACGGCTAAGCGCCTCACAGGGTTGGCCGCCACCGTGGACAGATGTTCTGCAGCTGCGGTACACTGAGGGCGAGGGTTTAATTGCAGACATCATGTGGGAGGTCGTGGCCAAGTACTTCACCTGGGAGGCCAATTCCAGTTCTGGTGCAGGAGTCAGTCGTAAACGCCAGTTGAACGACAAAGCGTTTCAGGTGCCCAACCATCGCGGGGCCCCACTACCCACGTTATCTCGAGCAATATAAAGAGGGTTAGAGCAGAAGCTCAATAAGAAAAAAAAAGGGGGGGGGGAGGGGGAGGGTTGGGCGCTGAACCTGCGACCCTTGGCGATCCCGGTTGCAGCGGCTCCCTATCGTTAAACGTACATTCTTTTCAAGGCTTTTATGGGCATGAATTAATACCGGCGTTACTATTTCATACAGTGTTTGGTCTCAAAATGTCCGAGATTATCTAGTTTTCCATCCAGCACGTCATGGTTGCTAAAATTTCTCTGAAAGTAAGGTCGACGCACGTGGGAAATCCTGTTATAGCGAGTCGTTTTAACTTCTCCATTCTCGGCAAGCACATATGTCTGCGCGTGCTGAGTTCGGCGTGTTGCCCAAAAGTTAGCGTCAAAGAAATTCATTTGAAAACATTCCACGTGGTCCCGCACATAGACGTTTCATTTTTTGCAACGTACGTGAATATGAAAAAAAAAACTAAACAAATCGCTGGTTGTAACAAATCGCGGTTGCATAATGTGGAATGAATAATGAGATCTATAATTTCCTATGCCGGAATGGGCGTGCGAAGACGGAATGGAAATAGAGGTCAGGCAGGCAGCAGCTACTGAGGCATATACACGCACATTAATATACATTCACGCCAGCACAAACACGCAAACATTTTCCTGTGGCGGTGAAGGCAGGGAATCGTTTTCATTCTTATAGGAAGTGGGTAGAAAGTGTTAATTCGTCATCTGATTTTCATCGGCCATCTAGAAGTCTTGTATATAGGTTAGTAGTGTACGGTTTGTGTCTTACGGCAAGGTGTAATCAAGGAGTAATATTCCTTATTGCGCTTGGGATGTTAATTTCGCCATGAAACAGGCTATCTATCTATCTATCTATCTATCTATCTATCTATCTATCTATCTATCTATCTATCTATCTATCTATCTATCTATCTATCTATCTATCTATCTATCTATCTATCTATCTCAGTTTCTTATGAGTTGCTATTTTCAGAGACGGTCGCTTTGTTATGTACGGCGTCGTATGGGTTTCCTGCTTGTGCGGAATACTGTGAGAGCATGTAGCCGCGTTAGTAACCAACACATTCTACAATCTGTTACTAAGAAAAGATTTGTTTAGCTGCTCATCGAATTATCGTCCGCGCGTTCGTCTCGGCACGGTTGTAGTCCTGTGGTAGCTCACACGTGCATCACTGCTCGATTGCGACTCTGCCTGCATTCTGCTGTCCTTTCAATTTATAGAGAGCCCAGTCTGAAGGAAGTGACTGCCCTCTCGCTTTTCCGGCGGTGGACTAATCTTTGTGTACTAGTAAGAGAGGAAGGGGGGGACTTCGTTTGCCACGTGGGGTTGCTACCCATAGGTGACAGGGAAGAACGCTCAACACTGACATCCAGCACGTCATGGTCGCTAAAATTGCTCTGAAAGTAATGTCGACGCCCGTGGAAAATCCTGTCATAGCGAGTCGTTTTAACTTCTCTATTCTCTATTCGTAACAATTGATTGGGTCTATCTGCATGACTTCTTAGCGAGATTAGAGAAGTCATGTAGACAGACGCCAATTGTTACGTTCTTGATGGGTAAACAGTCTGAGGAACGCTTGCGCTAAGTGCGGTCTCTTGCGTTTTTGTATTGATTTGCGCTCACTATGAGCCTTACAGCTGTCCTCAGTGCAAGTTTCCGGGAGCCTTGAGCCATTTTTCTTACCTACACACCATAAAAAGCGATGGTTCTATGAAATGTTTGATTTAGTTCCTGCAGTCTGACAGCTGTACAGAAAAAGAAGTACAAAAATACTTCGTTACCCAATGAATAATGCCCGCCATATTAAGGGGAGCATGCAGTACTCTTTCAACATAGTCTTAGAATGGTTCAGGTCACTCGTAGAAGCTGCTGTGCACACGTAAGCAAAATTTTAGTGCGCCGTAGACACCAGGGAATGCGCAATTTGGCTTCAACTACGAAGGGTGGAAACCACTGGGTCATAACACTGGTTCATGTCACGAAGGCTGGAAACCACTGGATCATGTCAACATATGAAGTCGTAAGGAGCATTCAGTGCGTCTTTGGAAGTAGATTTAGTGATTTGATAGGCGCCGAAGCATACGCAGAAACATTTCATTTGTTCGATTCTTTTCTTCAACGAAGAACAAAAAAGCGTATTGACGTTTCTTTCAGCAAAACAAAAGAAGTTAAGCGACTTAGCCGGTACTACTTGTGACGTTACTTGTTGAAAGGACGGCAGACGATTTCCAGCTACTTTTGAAGAGAATTTGCGAATTCCCGGATGTATGTAGCGCACTAATATTTGGATCACGTGTCCACAGCAGCTTCGACGAAGTATTGCCACCACTTTTCCACAATGTCGAAGAATTGTCGCCGAGCCCCTTAAAAGTCACAAGAAAAAAGTAGTCGAACGCGTCACAGCAAGTAAAGAACAATAACAAGAAACGCGCATGCGCACTACTTGTTCAAGCTGTGAAATATCACAAGCAGACAACAAACGGGACGGAGTTCTCAAGACCACAACACTAGTGCTATGTCATGACAAGCAGCGCGTCAACTGAAACACTTGCGAACAAGCCTTGGCAAGCGCAGCGAAGCATATCTTAAATCTCGTGTGAGAAATGCGCCCACCCAGCACTACAAACGTCGTGCCGACGATATTTTTAAGTGAGGAAGCAGGAAAATCTTTTTTTTTTATTGCACAGGCTTGAGAAGACTGGTCCCACTTTTGTGTTATACCGATTCCTATGACAGAGGAATGAACCACCTATTTTTTTTAAAATGATATTACTGTGAAGCCAGATCAAATAGAGTTGTGAACTGTTCGACACAAGCGAGGGTGGGAAAACTTGGGTTTGACTTGTGCACTATTCTACGCTAGCCTCTTGCAACAAGATGCACAGAAAATCCGAATATTGGACTACTCGATCCCAAGGTGCGGATGGCAATCGACTCAATCCTGATCGCAGCTCGATAGAGATCGAGGCGATCTCTCGATCAAAACCGCCCGGTTTGAAAGGAGTATTTGCCAGAGGTACGCTGCACAAGACTAACAGGAGTAGATATCTTCCGAATTTCAGGCAGTGAAGCGCTGGACCACGTAATTATCTGGCTCGTACGAAGCACCGCGTCGAGGAAAATTGAAACGTACTAACCAGTCCCGGTGAGCCACGGCGCATTACAGGTTACATCCGCAAAATATGCTCAGCCAGCATGACAACTGCCTTGATAACAACGTATTTAAAGCAAGATGTAGCACAAACATTTCTGCAGTCGAAAGGAAACAACTTACCGCAATAGCGAGGCCACTGGTTAAAACTCGTGGCGAGGTGGGCGTTACCAGCGGCACATCACCGGCGCACTATGAATACTATGGACACAATATGCAACGGCGCAGCCCTGTGGACGTATGATAAGCAGTCCACATTTGAAGTAATGGGGAAACGGCCATCGCTATAGGACCTGCAGGAAGGGCAGGCCCTTGTTCACTCGAAATCAAAACAGGTCGAGTACCCGTTCTTTAGGTACGCATTTTTTGCTTGCCAGAATTATGGACATAGAGAAACATACTTCGTAAAGAGCGGACGCTCCCGTAGGCTCCTGCGGCCCAGCTACTATCAGCGCGACTAGCAGCTGGTCAGGCCGGCAATACTGTCTTCCGTGATTTGGGACGCCTGGTTTAGCTCTGTTTTGGTTTCGGTTTTGACAGTAGCGCTTTTGACCCTGGTTTACCTGACTGTTAAAATGTTCAACTACGTCGTCTTTAGTGAAGCTTCAATGTAGCATTTTTAGCATATACAGACGTATAAAGTAGCGGATCGCAACATTTGTACTAAAAAAACCACCAAGATACTCGATGTATTCATGCAAAACATAATTTCCTCATGCGAGGAGCATAAAATTATGCGATCAGAGCTGTCGTTGTTGTAATTGTTCTCACTGTTTAGCCTAAACTGCTGTTCTGTATTACAAACAACAGGAAACAGTGGTGGCATGGTGCAAAATCTCTTATTTTTCATTGTTTAATTTATTACATGGGAAATTGCACAAAAAGAAAACATGCCTCATCACACACTTGATGATGTGCATCATCAAGTGAACATTCCGCAACAAAACCCATTAAAACGGGCGTCCCGCAGGGAAGCATCCTTGGTCCATTTCTGTTTATACTTTATGTTAATGGGATAGTTCGTATTGATGAATCAGCCCATTACATTATATATGCTGATGATACCAGTTTGTTTTTTCGGGCAGATGCAGCAGCGACCTGGGTAGTCGAGCGAATATTGCACTGTCTGAAATTAACTCCTGGACCCAAGTAAACTCCCTAAAACTAAACATAAATAAAAGAAAAGCTGTTTTATTTCACCCTCGCCACACACAAGTTCAGTTTCCTATCATTTCGTTAAACAACTCAGAAAGTGAAGTTGTCAAAAGTTTTAAATCATTAGGCGTGTATTTTTCACAAAACATGGCATGGGATGATCACGTAAACCATATTATTACTAAACTATCTCGGATAATCGGCGTTATGCGCCGCCATTGCTACTACTTTCCTGTTTCTGTTAACATGCTCATATATAACTCGTTGTTTTCTTCTTCATTGAATTATGTCTTTCTTGTATGGTCCACAATGACAACTGGAAACATTAGCAAACTTACCATCTTGCAAAAGAAAGCCTTGCGTCTAGCCTGTAAAGTCCCATATCGCTGCCACACAGCAGAGTTATTTAAAAAACACCGCATCATTCAGGTTGCATCAATACATGATTACAAACTAAGTCGTTTATATAAGTTCGGTTTATTGAAAAATAATGATACGATTGCAAGAATAGCAAGGTTAGAGAAAAATTTTCCTGCTTATAATGTGCGTCATCCTGAAGAGTGGTACATATAGAAATGTAGAACAAAATGCGGAAATCAAATGTTAAAGTTTCTACTGCCTGCACTTTTTAACCGCATAACTAGGGAACACCACATTGACATATCCAGCATATCACCAAAACAGCTGCGATCAGTGTTTGTATAATGATGTGATCTCGTGCCTACCTTTTTTTAATCCTACATTGTAATCTTTCATTTTGTTTTTTTTTATGCCTGTATTGTAATCATTCCTTTTGTGTGTTCTTTTTTTGCTTTTTAATGCACATTGTGAAACACTCTTTTTTTATTTGGTTGTACTTAGCCGGACGTCCTCTGTGCTACCCTGTGTACCTGGGGGTCAGGGATCCTCAAGCTGTTCTCACAGCTTTTGCCTGCCCTCCTCGTAACATGTCCTGTTGCGGAATAAATTTCAAATTTCAAATTTCATTTTCAAATATTACAGGGGTGCAAGAAATATGAATGGTAAAGTGCGGAACACTGTAAGTCGACAACAACAGAAAAAATAAAAGCGCGGAGGCGCTGCGTCTATTGGGTCTAAAACAACCGTGAGAACCACAACAAGAATGGTTTAGCAACGACGCCAACGCGTCAAGTACAACCCACGCTTACGAACAAGTCCCGGCGGGCGCCGAAGCACTCCTTGTATGCTACGCACGCAAAATACACTCCACCAGCACCAATAAACACCTCTTTAACGATGTTGAACGAAAGAAACTGCAAATTATTTGTGCAGACAAAAGGTAGCAATTTACTGCAGCAGCGAACCGGCGCCTTTCTGAAAAGCGCGGCGAGGTGAGCGTAACCAGCGGCACATGACCGGAGCAGGCGGCGCAACATCAACGTTTCTATAGAGACGGGACGCCACAGAAAGGACGTCATAGACAAGTATGTGACACTTCGATGACGCCCGCTGGAGGCATGATAAGCTGTCTATTTTTGAAGCGAAGTGGAAGCGGCCATCACTACGCCACCTGGCGGGTGGTCAGACCCTGAATCGCTCGGCCGCGAAACGGCCCTTCTGGCCACTCTTTATGTAGTATGTTTCTCTATGCTATAGAGACGACAGGACATGTCGGCACTGGATGTATGGTGAGCAGTGCACCTTTGAAGTCAGATGTTTCTTCTGAGGATTTCTTTCGAAGCCTGGTGGCGACCTGTGCAACCAAGCTTTTTTACCAGTCTACTCTATAGTGAATAGTGACATCCTGTTCTATAGTATTGTGCCACCAATGTTCCAGCCTCCACTTACTTGTATGTACGTTAGACCTATTGATCTTCGAATAAATATCTTTTCAACCTAATACCTCGGGTAAACCTCCTCCTTATTTGGTTACTGGTTGGATACTTTGACATTCATACAGAGTATGGAAACGCATATCACTGCGTCGATTGTTGGGTGGTCAGACCTGCTCGCCCGCGAAACAGGTCGGGTGTGCACTGTTTACGTAAGTATACCTTTCGTATTGAACTGGCTCAGAACATTCAAGAACTTGAAGATGATTCTAGTGCCAGAGGTCAGACACGGTGACGAATACTATAAGCACGTATCGCTGCGTCTTCGCCGATACGTCATTGCTGTCGAACCACACGCTGCGGAGATCGGTATCCATCATTGTAGGTAGCGCGAAACATTAAAAAAGACACATGCACAGAGAACCACCCACAATAGCTTTGGAACTAGAACTGTAACTTGATAGATAATTTGATGGCACTATTTATTACGATGCAGCTATGCCGATGTGACAGAACGACTATGACAGATCGCTATTTGCTTAGTCCAATCAAATTTAATGTCGAGACAAGCCTCCAACATCTGTCTCTTTGATGAGTCCTGTAGTGCCTGTCGCGGGACACGTTATGATGATGATGATGATGATGACGATAATAATAATAATAATAATAATAATAATAATAATAATAATAATAATAATAATAATAATAATAATAATAATAATAATAATAATTTGAGCTTTATGTGCAAACCGGAGATAGAATCTTGGAAAAGGCGTTTCTTTTCAATTTTCGATAACGTCTGGTTGCTTTCTTACTATTATTTTATATTCATTGCTATTATTCCTGGGAGACGCACGACTGGAGAGTCTGGGCAAAGTAAATTGCTGTGTTACCTCGATAGTTTTGACAATAAACCCAGTATCCTGCGTTTTTCTTTTGCGTGTTTTCCGCACATCTTGATCTAGTTAACGTATGCTATGCTACTGACAACAAAAACGCTGGAATTAATGTGCTGCGAGGGGAAAAAATGGAGAAATATATTCCTGCAGACAGGAGCGTTGCTCTCGTGCTCAGAGAGCGACATTTCAGCGGTCTCGTGCGAATAACATGAAGAAAAATAAGCTTCGGGCTCCAGTATTTCTGGAATCAGAAATCTGTAAAGCGTGAGTAAAAAGAAGAAAGAAATATGTTATATTGAAGGCATCATACATCATAGGAACAACGCCGGACATTGTGAGCCCGGGTGCGGCAGTTTATAACGTAGATTACGAAAAAGATAAATACCTATATTTATTTTAAATACCTATGTTTATTTGACGCTATAGCGTGTACGCAGAGCATTGAATATTCGCCTTATTTATGATGTGCTGCTAAAACACAGCGCATCAACAACAACAACAAAAAAAAAAGGCTGAGAGGGAACAGAGCCCCGAACGTGGAACAAGTCGACTCTCTTAGCCGCACAAACACCCAAGTAGGTTACAATAGAATGCAATAACACGGGAGAAACCTAATTAACTGAAATACTTGCAGCATCATCGGTTGATATGAGTAAGTACGATTTGTAACCATCTTGCAGCTGAACCAACTAACCTTTAGGCTGATATGCAGCGCACCTGCAAATTCCAGCTCGGCTCCTTAAAGAATTGTTCAAATTCATTCTGGAATGTTCTTGAATATGATGACATCCTCCCCAAGGACAAATGAAGTAATATAGTTCTTTTGTTTCTCATTAAGAAGATGAGGGAGGGTGATGATCAGGCGCGCATCCATACAGCCGACACTGGAGCCCAGTGTGTATGTGAGCCGTCCATTAGACGCTTGCAGTTGTTGCAGGCGATCAGGAATATCTGTGCCATACCCTGGTGTACTCCGGTGCACAGGACAGCGCAGTGCGGCACGCAGCGGAACAATCGCCCCACAGCACTCAGTCGACGAGCTTTCCGTCTTTTGATGTTTGTAGATTTGTTTACTTGCTTCACGTTATTGCCCTGCTTACGGTGTAATAACGGAAAAATATGCCACGCGGTTGCATAATTACTCAAAGCGCCCACTGAGCCCAATCGAATTCAAAGAGGAAAGCAGGGAGCGTCCTGAGATTCACCCCACGATATTGGAATGATTTTTTTTTGTATATTTGTTTTTCGGTCATACCTGCGGTCCGCGAGGTTCAGCAAAGAATTCGCAAGCTATGTGTTCTGAGGTAGTTAAGGGGTGGAGTCAGGGTAACTTAGGTCAAAGGAAAAATTTAACTGCGTGGGAAGACTTGCCGACAGTGCGTTCTGCACGCGAAACAGTAGCAAGGCGTAAAGGAACCATGGTAGTTCTGTAAAGTCGCTGTTTATTCATCATCGTGGATGACTTTAAGCTCCGGAAAACGTTTCCCCTTGAGTATAAAGGGCTTGTGGCCCGTAAAGTATAAATCGCACACATCTCTCGATTAAGCTTCGCGAGCGGTCGCCGCTTCCGTTCCGCTGCAGCTTCGCGAGCCTCGCCGCCTCTGGATCGGCTTGCCGGCGCTGGCGTCTTGCTTCGGCTTCTCGAGCTCTCAGCTCCGGGTCCGCTTGACGACGCTGCCGCGCTGCAGCCACTTTGCGAGTCCGCGCCGCCGCGATGAGATCATCCACCGTATCTTCGTTCATGTGGAAGAGCACTCCACGACAGCTGCTGCAGAAGAGCGCGCGCGGGGCAGAGCGATTGCTTTTGTCGATGCGACGCAACGCCGCTAGCTGCCTCCACTCAAACTAGAACACGCGCCGGAGGGGAGCGAGCGCGGGCACAGCTCCGAGAACTAGCGTGTCTACGGCAGACAATGTTGCGAAGGGGACACAGGCCTCGTTCATAAGATGCTTCGTATCTAAGAGTAAGGCTTCTAGACAAACATTTTCAGGGTGCACCGAACGTACTTCACACACATTTACTGCAACTTTGGTGCTAGCCTATTACGAGTGCGACACAAATGCTACTTGGAATTTCGGTCTTCAAATGCGCAGCCAGGATATTGCGCTTCAGATGTTCAAGCAGAAAGTTACTGAGAAGTAACGAGGAGTATGAGTAACAAGCACGCACTTAGCCCTAAAAGCCTGAACAAGAACTTCGGATTAATGCTAGCATACACGGGTAGTTTGTGTGTGGCGTATACGCAACTGAATACTAGAACAAGATTCCCTGGCATGACATCAGCATCTCCGATCGTCAGCTTTTTCGCTCAGAACTAGAAGCCTTTTCTTTAGCGTTTCACTAGTCTAAGCGGCGGTTACGGATATATTGCATTTACTCAAAATGGTTATAAAACTACAAAGCATTTGTGATACGGTTCTTTCGTTCATACTAATCATAGTATTCATACCATATGATGACAACAGAAAATGAACGGCACGCTGGAACCCACATAAACTATAAGACCAAGTATCAGGTTTTACGAGCGCAATATGCATGAAGCACAGCTTCATGTAACGTATGAAACTAAAGAGAGTGGATAAACTCTATGCAACCATTATTACAACTGCTGAGTGGACAACACAAGAAGCAGATAAAGGGGTCAGGAATGTTACATTACTGTTACATATAGCAATGTTACATATAGAAAGTTACATATAGCAAAAAAGAAAACGGTAATAAAAGCCACAACCAATCTAGGAAGAACATTTTTCACCGCTTTCTATGAATATAAGAGTGGATGTAGTTCCCCCAATGACGTCCATTAATGATGAAGAGTTGATCAGCAAATGGCGAACTCAAGAAATCAGTAATTAATCGCCACAAGTCGTTCTTCTTCGCATCTTTAAAGAAAGTCCTCGTTCTAGGCGGATATTTGGTTCTACGAGTGAGTGTAGAAAAGTAATTGTCATGATTTGTCTTGTATTCTGGAACGATCATCCAGAGAGTACTTGGTAATACAGATAAATGATGCTTTATATACAGTCTTGCTTAAAATGTGACCATGTTTGCACATGTACGGACACGTCGTGAATGAAACGAATGCTGTTCTTCAGCACCGTATACAAGTTATGCGAAATAATTTTGTATTTTAGAAAGGTATTTTAGGAGACTACTGCATCGTATGTAAACGCTATTAGGGATGGATGGATGGGTGTTAGGAGCGTCCCCTTTATAACGGGGCGGTAGCCCGCGGGCCACCGAGCTCTACCTTTATTTTTTCCTCTACAAACCTTTGCTTTGCAGAATCGCACATATTTTCACAACTAATTTTTCTCCTCGCCTACCTCTTTTATCTATTATGGTTCCGCTGTGAAGTAACAATCTTGCCCGAAGCACCTTACGTTTCTGTTTGCTCCATACCTCTGCCCCACAAATAACTCTAAGCGCCTTTTACTTATCTCTTTATCGCCGCATGTTCAGCTTTCCCGTGCTATCCCTAAGACCCATGTCTTCCTGCAGGGTAGTTTCCCCAGCTACACCTGGGTGGACATCTGTACATTCAATCAAAATATGATCTGTCGTTTCCTTCGCTTTTCCACAGCACGTACCTGTATCCCCTTCTTCATTGAATTTTGCTCTGCAACTTCGGGTTCTCAGGCAACCTGACCTTGCGAAACAGAACAGCGCCTCCACCTAGCGCCCTTGGACAAAAGCAGTTCTCTGGCTGAGGGACTTTCATCATGGAGGCAATACCTAGCCGGAACTACTTGCGTTGTTCGCCGTGAGGCTGCACGCGAGATCGATCGCGAGAACTTGTGTGCATTGTACATCGTCGAAGTGCCGTAGCTTTTGTGCGTTTGCAAAGAGCTGCGAATCGTTTGCTCGTAATCAATAACATTGCTTAAAAGCAACGATCACTGGCTAGCAAAGACGACACTTGGCAGCTTTAATAGCTCTTTGCTGGTACGGAACTCGGAAGAGCTTTGCGAAAGTACGAAGGGCGCCGACGAACACGTCCGTTACATTCTCTCAACTAACAGTGTGTTCAGGAATGTATGACCAACAGCAACTCTGAGAAATCTTAGAGGAATCAATCTTCTCTAAATCTCTAGGAATAGTGTTGACGTGACTTAATCTCAACGTGCGATCATTTACCTTGGTCGTGTGGATTGTAAAGGACTAAGCAGACGCGATCAACTTCTCACATTTTAAATCGACCCCGCTTCTCGTGAAAAAGTAAAGCGGCTTGAGTAGCCTAACTATAGATCGAAAATAGGCTTTCAGTGTCCATTTAGGCGCGTATGATTACGTAGCTACTGGTGGATAAAAGGATTTTCATGAAGATAAGAAGGGCTCCATTACTCTTGGATCGGTAAGTACAGCACACGCGCACTGTTACGGTTTTATTTGGCCAGTCAACATGATCAACATGGCCGGTCAACATTATTTTCAATCAACAAACTCGCTAGAAGACGCTGCCTGCGTCAAGCTTGTCTCTCGCGGGTGAGGGCGCGTTCTCCTTCTTTGCGAGCTGGTAGCGCGTTCATCGAAGAAAGAGCGTTTCCATAGTCAACAAGCACCTTTCGCTCTCTCTGTCTCTCTCTCTCTCTCACAAGACAGCAGATGGAAGAGTGAGAGAGCTCGCGCGCCGCGAGGCACGCGCCTCCCACACGCGCCCTCCTAGTAGCGCGTTCCTAGTAGGTAACGCGCTACTACAACGGACGGACAGACCTTAAGGAGCTTCGGCCCTAAAACGACCGATTCCTCACAGTAACGAAGGCGTTAAGACGAGAAGAAATTGCAAGCCGTGTGCGTCCTCAGTGATTTCAGAGAATTTGCATGATATTAACAGTTGCCTCCTACACACTTTGTGCAACAATTTGCTGGTTTATAAGTTTTGTGGGCTCAGGGCTAGTGGTCGGCCAGAGCTCCCAGAGAGAACACAGAGGCAGCAAAACAACAAGCACCTTTACTCGTCGGAGGCCCAGGCCAGACTGCCGGCTGCTGCAGCCAGCCAAGCATGAGCGCGAGCCAACCGAGCACGAGCTCAGCTCTGGCAGTCCCTCGTCGTCGTCGGCTTCCCCACACTGCCCCTCCCCCTGGGGCGGAAGTGGAAGAGGGGGAGGGAAGCTGCTCATGGGTCCATTTCTAGATCAAGGAGATGCTCCTCCGGTGGTGGTGTGTCATTGCGGGTTGACTGGTCACGGAGCAGCTGCGGACACAGCGTACGGAGAAGAGCCAGAGCAGCCTCTAGGGTAGTAGGCGAGGCGGCCGCCGGGAGGCTGGACAGGCAAGGACTTGAAGCGGCGGCGAGGCGAGTTCGGTGAAGGGCCCCATTCTGGTGTTGGCGCCGGTGTATTTCGGGCACCCCACAGGTGGGGCAAAGGAGGCGGGCCTCTTCAGGTGTGTAAGTGGCCAGGGGCTCTGACGGGTACCGCTCCGTAAGAAGGTTTCCGCGGAACGGCTCCGGAGCCGCGGCTGGGGGGTCCCCAATGGCTGGTCGGGGCTGGAGCTCCCACGGGAGCCGCGATGCCCAGCCGACGGGTGAACCAGCCGGGTCCAGGATTGTCCAAGTGGCAATCGTGCGGCGGCCGCCTGCCGGAGTGCGACGTTGGTGCCGGGTATGGGGACACTCCGAGGCAAGGGGATAAGGTCGGGTCCAGTGGCGGGCGGGACCGTAGAAAGGACGCTGACCACGATTCATCTGGATAGCGCGCGGAGCATTGCATGAAATTGCTGGCAGGGCAATGCTTTTGGGCAACTTCACATGTTGAACTTCATATCTTGCAACTTCAACGTTGAACAAGCCAGCAAATATAACCACGAGAATATCGTGAGGCTTAAGAGGGGGGCGAGACGTAGCGTTTTAGATCAGAGACATGGGTTGGTCCAATTAACGTATCGGTCATGCAGTCTCTTAAGCGATAAGTTAAACTTCCAAGCTTACGTGTAATGACAAAAGGACCGTGCCATCTTGGGGCTAAGGACGCTGAGAAACCCTTAGCCGAGTCGCTCAAGGGATGGGCACGGCGTAATACTACGTCACCAGGCTCGTACTCAATGTCACGACGCCGTGCGTTATACTGACATGTTTGTTCGAGCCTCGCATTATCTAATTGCTCACGGGCAGCAGTGACAGCTTTGGTGAGGCGCCTGCGCTGTGATTGAGCAAACGTACGCTTATCCGAATGTGACGAATTCGGAGGTACCAAGGTGCGGCTTAGGGGAAATGACAGTTCCCTGCCAAAGTTCAAAAATGCAGGTGTATAACCAGTAGATCTATTTACAGTTGTACGCGTAGAAAACGCCATTTCCGAAAGGTTAACGTCCCATTCCGCATGATCTGCGGTACGTGCCCTGAGCATTGTCCTCAAGTTTCGGTTAACGCGTTCTGTTATGTTCGCCTGTGGGTGGTAGGGCGACGTCTTTTTGTGTTTGATGCCCAACGACGAACATTTCTTTGTGAACGTGCGACTCGTGAAGTAAGTCGCGTTATCGGTGATTAATTGCGCTGGAAAACCGAAACGCGAAAACACATCGAGAAGGCATTTCCAAATCCTTCGCGAAGTTAACGCTCGTAGAGGGTATAACTCAACCCACTTTGTAAAGTGGTCGGTAACCACGAATAAATAGCGGTTTCCCCAGGGTGTGCGGGGAAAAGGTCCCATAATATCACACGCCGCAATTTGCCAAGGGCTATTACTAATGACAGGCTGCCCCACGTTGGGCGCCAAATGTGGGCTCAGGGCTAGTGGTCGGCCATAGCTCCCAGAGAGAACACAGAGGCAGCAAAACAACAAGCACCTTTACTCGTCGGAGGCCCAGGCCAGACTGCCGGCTGCTGCAGCCAGCCAAGCATGAGCGCGAGCCAGCCGAGCACGAGCTCAGATCTGGCAGCCCCTCGTCGTCGTCGGCTTCCCCACAGTTTGAAGTGTTCCTTGGATTGTGGTTCCCTGGACATGTTAGCGGCGGGAAGCTAGTGTCCCATCAGAGTAGGGATAATATGCCGAGACTGCACGTTAGTTGTTGCCCCAGCCTTTTTCGTTCACATCTGTGGTTTCTACAAATACAACAAGCTGCTTTGACGCAGCTCCAGCAGCTTCCAAAGCATGACATTAGAATTGATGGTGTGCGCATGCAGGAAAGTTCGTGCGTAGCTGAAACTTCGGACACATTCGCCATATAACTGAGAGAGGTAGAAAGAGAAACGAATAAAATGACTAAGTTCCCATTATTCATTACGCATGATATGAGCGTTTGCAGAGCGCGAATACACTGAAGGCGAAAAATATATGCCCGCATGCCGTTTCCTGTTTTAGAGAGTGTATGCGACCGTTGAATGCCCACCGAAAGCTTTCGCTAACTCACCTGCAGAGCATTTATTTTGAGTTTCAAGTTCAGTCGTAATGCTCACACCCGAGAGTAAGGGAAATAAAGAAACTGCATGGACTAAAATGGGGCATGTTGTGGTCATGCACTGCTACTTATAGAAAGGTAGTCCATTCTGTTACGGAACAATGCATCTCCACAGAGGAGAATTTATGCGCATTTACACGGATGTCGGATACCCACAGTTCTGTTACCTAAGAGCGTAGAAGACCTCCCTACTGTTACGTAAGAATATGCACCATTGATAAAGGTAGTGCTATTTACTTATATTGAGAGAGAAAGTGTTTGTCACGACACTTACTGCATAACTATTACCTGCAGCTGGTAACCGACAAAGTAGTATCATCATTACTATGTCATCAGTGTTGCACACGTTTCTTCAAAATAAGAACGAAAGCTCTTTTCTCATTGCCTCCCAATTTTGTAACGAGTTCCCGTTAATAGTTTCTCTAATCAAAAAGGAACGCGTTCCAGTTTCATTTCAGAAATTGGAACGTTTACGTTACCTTTGATTTGACATATTGAGTATAGCGTCGTATAATTGTGAGGGGTAATTGAGTCAACGCTTTACAATTCACATCAAGCTGCACTAATTTGAGCTTCAACAGCAGCAGATTATCTGGAAATAAAGAAAATGAAGATAAACGCTTCTAGACAGAATCGCTTCTAGACTTGTTTTCAGTGAACACCGAACATACTCCCGACACGTCCACTGCGACCTTGACTGTTGTCTATTAGAAGTGCAAGACATAATGGGCCATGCAATGAGGAGTCAGAATAGTGCGCTTCAGATGTGCAAATAGAAACTCACTCACGTTCATCAATGCACGGGGGTATCACCTATGCATTTAACACTAAAAAGTACAAATAGGCCTCTCGATTTACATTCTCATATAATGGTTTGTGCTTGGCCCATGTGATTAAATACTCGAACAAGATTCCCCGATATGTCGCTAGCATTTCCGGTCCTAAACTTCTTCGCTAAAAATTTGTACCCTTTTTAGTGTTTAATAGTCTGACAGTTCTGGATATGTTACTTTTGCTTGGTTCTCACAATGTTAAAGGATACTGCTTTTTGCTGTTATTTATGGTGGCGCGCAGTGTATCTCGGTGCGAATACTTCTAGCTACATAGGAGTCAGTTTGCGGCATACAGGGGTGGCATTCCTGCTTGTGGACCATTGTATGCACTTAGTGAAAGCGCTGGGTAAGGTTGCCACTTTTTACGGCCGATTTCCACAAACATGAGAACTGGGGTCGGCTGCGTTAGGAAGAGGACGCGTTAGACCTCAAACTAAAGAATTCTAGCCACTATATTCACGCAGGAAGGAATGCCGCTAAGTGTTTACCGCCGAAAGACCACCAACTCGCGGTAACTAGTTTTAAGGTCACTGAAAATGGGCCAGGGAAACAAAAATGACCGCGTCTGCTTAGTGATAGATGTGCCCTCGTTTGCCAGTTATACCTTCGGTGCGTATAGAGACAGCGCTTCTCATGGAACCACGGGCTGGTCATCTTCTGACAGCTCGTGTGACGAATTCTAGAAGGACATGTATAGCGCGCCGTACGACGGGTAGACTAAGGCTTAAGTATACGTGTTCGGCCCTGGTTACCGGTGCTGGTGGACATCAAGAGTGAGACGCCAATCCTAATGCACGGGAAAAGAAAATAACACGTGCTTCTCGGTAAACGTATCCGCTTGCACGTTCTGAATTATATGTTCTCTAAACCAATACTGTAATAATAAAGTGCTGACGCAACCGATTGATACTGTGTGAGCCCTGTGTGTGATTAGTTCGCTTGTAACTCTATGTCTATCGAAGGGCACAAAAGGTGATGTTTTTGGGTTAATGAAAGAGCAGAGCTACTGCCTTGGACCGGGACAGATGCTTTGGCGTTTAATGAAGACGTCCCCGTCACCTCCCAGCGTCAGCGGCCAACGGCTGCCACCGTGCACTCGTGTCAAGAAGGGGTCCCGACAACGGATTCAACACCTGCGGGGACATTACCTATGACCATCTGATGAGTTCGCCGGCGATCATTTCCATTTTTTTTTGTTAAATCGCAATCTTCCAACACCCCCACCTTCATGCGATGGAAAAAAGGCACTGGTAGTGCAGGGAACAAATAAATGAATAAATAAAACCCTTCACAAGTATCCTTTCTTCGGACGCCCACTAAAAAATTACGTATCTCGCACATGAAAGATTCGCAGGAGAACAGCAGCACTACCCAAGCAGAAAAAAACATGCACGCGTGCTACTGGCTCAGGGTCTAAGTTTTATGAGATTAAGCCATGCTAAATATAATATCTAAAATGAACGACAAAGTAACAAATGGGTCAAATTACACTCAGAATAAAAACTCCCTTTTCGTTATGTGAAAGAACACTATGCAAACCATGCATGCACGCGCTTCTTCATTGCAACAGAATCTTGATGGTAAAGGAGGCAAGATGGCGGTCCGTGATTTCCGAGTGTCAAGTGAAAGATATCTACAGTGTGTCGAGCCTTCAGGACGACACTTTCTTGCTTGTTCAGAGTGGCTCAGACGAAACGAAGGACCCCTATTCGTCGCCCTGCGCGCTTCCCTGCGCTCCTGCGGGTGGCTGTGGGTGTAACGAACCTACGTAGTGTAACACTTGTGGGAGATTGCCGCGTCTCGGCCCCCAGCAGCCAGTCCCGGCCAGCTGGCCAGTTCAGAGCCGTCGTGCCCAGCAGCGCGTCTAGGCTAGTCCTGGCCCAGGCTAGAACGCCAGCGCGTGCCCCAGCACCACACGCGCGCAGTTCGTCATCGTCGTCGTCTCCTCGCAGCGTCCCTTGCCGGCGATCCCCACACACATTACACGGCTCAGTTGCTTTGCCTAACGGTCCCCTGCGTAGAAATATCCCAGTGACGCTGAGGCCCACACATGGGAGCCTTAACCGCATTCTCAGAACCAATGCGCTGAGCGGCGATTTCCAAAGCACGCGTTGACAGTGCCTTATTTAGTTGGAAGGAGCCGTGGCGGCGGGATCTAAGCGACGAAATGAATTTCGCGGTTGGCCGCTGTTTGGCCAGCGTTGCCGTAGAAGGCTGGTAGACAGCCGTGAACTTTTTCTCCAACCACAGGGAGCGGCCGCATTACCGGCGAAAGCTTCGCCCTCGTTGAAGCCTTGATGATGTAGAATGAAGGAATGACGTTTTGCGTGTGGTTTTCTTTTGAGCGAGCGGCACTGCTAACAGGAAAGGGAGGTCTCGAGGCTCAGCTTCGGCTGTTGGAGCCCGACCTATCCCTCCAGCACGTGAAACGGCTATGGAACGTTTAGACAAGGAACGTCGTTCCCTTTGCCGTTACTTTTCAATGTAACACGTTACCGTTACGTTTCCAACAACCCTTAAAGGAACGATGGCGTTCGTTCGTTCCTACAAAAAGGAACTAGTTCCAGCAACGCCATTCCTTGGAAAGACGTTCCGTACGACACTGCATGTCATTTACTATCCGTACTCACTTCGTAAGGTTAGGAGAGTAACGAAAGTTAGGAAATTCACTACCATGGCTATCTTCTGTCGGGCTTATGGTGATTCGGTTTGTATTAGCTGTTTACACTGTCATATCAAGGCGATTCTAGTACAAGAGAATAAGAAGGAATGAATGAATTGTGAACAGACGAAAATCGGTCGCGCCCTGGTGGGAACGACCACCGTTCGTCTGCTCACAATGAACGTCTGCTCAAAAAATAACAATAAAGCGGTAAGGAAGTCCGTGATAATGATTGGTACTGACTGATTACATTATGACACACTAATAAACGATCACTAATTGCATTATTTGGTTAGCACTCTGAATACTCTGCAGATAGAAATCTTTAGTTAGATATACAAACACGTTCAAACCAGAAACGACAGCACACACAACCGCGCAAAAAAGATCAAAGCTTGTATGCGAAACAGACCCTAGCAGCAACGTTAACGCAATTTATAGCTGTACTTAAGGATGCACATTTTGTACCGGTGAGCACGAATGGATTCAGATCAGCAATCCATGTTGTGGACTCAGAATCGTACGCTTTACTGTTTCGGCATAGTGTGTCCACGACGTTGCACGGTGGGATTACTACAACGTATAAAAAATCAAGGATCACCATCATCACCATCAGCCTATTGTTAAGTCCAGTGCAGGATGAAGACCTCTCCCAACGATTTCCAATTTGCCCTATCCTGAGCGAGTCGGTTCCACTTCATGCCCGCGCACTTCTTAATTTCATTGCTCCTTCTAACATTTTGTCTGCCTCTGTTACGTTTTGCTTCGCTTTGTATCCATTGCGTCGCTCTCACTGTCCATCTGTTATCTGTCCTCCGCATGATATGCCCTGCTCAGGTCCACTTTTTTCTTTTAATTCATATAAGAATATCGACTACACATGTCTGTTCTCTGATCCACTCCGCTCGTTTTTTATCTCTTAGCATTACACCTATATTTCCTCTCTCCATTGCACATGGCGTGCTCCTTAATTTAATCTGTAGATTTTAGATTAACTTCCATGTTTCTGCGCCATACGTTAGTACTGGGAGAATGCAATGGTTAAGTATTTTTCGCTTTAGTGACAGTGGAAAGTTTCCAGTCATGATACGGGAATGTTTCCCGAATGCGCTCCATCCAATTCTTAGTCTACAGAGGAATTGCTTTTCAATTGTCAGGAATTGTCAGGCGTCCCTGTTAACAACTGCCCCATATATACGTATTCGTTCATACATTCTGAGGGTTCATTGATAATTTTAAATTCCTGTTCCTTATCTAGACTGTTCAGCATTATTTTATTCTTTTGCCCATTCATTTTTAGTAATATTTTAAAACTTTCCCGATATAGGTCCTCAATCATGTTTTGTAGTTCGTCACTGTTATTCCTAAATAGCACAATGTCGTCCGAAAACCTTAAATTGCTGAGATATTCTCCGTCTATTCGAATTCCCTTTTCTTCCCAGTCTAGGCGTTTGAACACTTCTTCTAGGCATGCAGTGAATAACATCGGGGATATTGTAACTGCTTCTGTGACTCCCCTCTTGATCGCAATTTTTCTGCTTTTTCCATGGACGAGTAGTGTGGCTGTGCAATCCTTGTAGATTTTAATTATGGATTGCACGTATACGTAAGGCACACATTGTCGACGCAAAGCCTAGAACTGCTTTTATTTCTATGGAATCAAACCCCTTCTCCCCAGGCAGCACAGATGCTCGGGCCAGTATTGTTTTTTGTTGGCTTACGGAGGTCCAATGAAGGCCCTGTGATACCACTCATAAGCCAGCATTGGAAATACCATCTATTAAGGCCTCCAACAATGGGCCATCGTAACCATTCAATTTGCAATATTGGTTCTTCCATCCTGTAAACAAGGCAAATGTGGGCCATAGTTGCCACTCAGCATACATTATTGGTGGGGCCAGTGCACAAGGATGGTGATGATGGGTCAATTTCCCCATAGTCTTAGCAATATTGGTTATGTAATGGCGGCAGGCTGTATATGTTGTCCAATCAATCCCACTGCATAGCCAATGTTGGACTTCCAATGTTCTGTGTCGGACAATATTGTCCGCCCACAAGAGCTGTAGCATCAATGTTGGTAACATTGGCAAGTACACATGATATATCGGGAGGCGAGTACACATGGTGGCAAGTACACATGATATATTTCCAGTTTTACCAATATGAAGGGGCCACTAGCTCGACTCGGTGCCGCGAATGAGTTCAGAAAGGTCATTGTGTTCGTATTCAGTGCAGCAGGAAAAATTATCTCTATAATTAACGCAATTGTTTATTTCCGCAAGTTCTAGCTAAGTGTGTGTGAAGTAGGCTAGAACTTGTACATGATAAGGGTATAGCACTTAACTTCGCCAGATATGATGTTCACTTGATGTGTATTTCTGCTGGATTGGCTGCCAAAATATCATTGTTGATGGAGCGGGGGCGGAGAGGGGGGCTCTTACGTCATTGTCCTGAGAGCTCAAAATATCGTTTATTCTTCCGCTCAAACCTCAAATCTGCTTTAGGTGAAATATCATCAGTACCGCGTCCCTTTGCAGCGGCGCTGGTCCTGGACACCGCCAATGCCTTCAAACTGCCATTTCCTATAGGAAGGGAAGCACCAGAAGAACAAACCGAGTGAAGCAATTTTCCTGGCTAGTTACGGACCACTGCTAATCGTGCTCCGTTCTACGGAGTACGCTTGCGCGTGGAGCCAGGCAAGCGGCTTGCATTTAGGGGGCCTGAAGGCAGCTGCGGAATGAAGTGTTAATTACAGCGCTTATATGATCGTGTCACAGGTAATTTTCACCACCAGTCTTAATGCCCAAATATTCTCCCACAGAAATCGAAGTATGCACTCACAAAAGTGATATATGTGCACCAGCAACAATCACATAGGAATCGAGTTCCGGTTAGCCAGCTGTGCGATATCACACAGCTGGCTAACCGGAGCCGCCGCCGCCGCGCGCGCCTCGCCGATCTGCGCTTTCCAGAGGAGTGACGTCATAGCCGCGGGAGACGTGCTAGCGCGCAGCTGGGCGCCTCCGTTGTGCAGTCCTCTTATGACACTCTGCCGGAGCCCCTTGATAGCGCCTTTCAATTTGCGGGCATGCAGAGGCGTATCAGCGGGGGGTATACATAGAGCGGGGAGGAAGAGGAGGAGGAAAAGAAAAACGGAAGGACAGTGAGGTCAGCCAGTTGTCAGGCCGGCTGGCTGGCGTTTGCCAGCCATAGAGAAGGATAGAGCCGTCTTTGTAGCAATAGAGATGCAACCTGACTTTGAGCAAAAATAAATATACATGTGTCACGTAATGCGTATACCATGTGTGTATCATTGAAGCAGCACTAAGCATGAGAATCCTAGAAAACAAGGAAAGCTAAGAATAATCAGCTCAACCTTAGCTAACGCATCGTATATCAATCAATCAATCAGTCAATCAACAAATCAACGATTTTTATTTTTTTGCCCCGCTACGGTGATCTAGTGGCTATGGTACTCGGCTGCAGATCCGAGGGTCGCGGGATCGAATCCCGGCTGCGGCGGCTGCATTTCGATGGAGGAGAAATGTTGAGGCCCGTGTGCTGTGCGATGTCAGTGCACGTTAAAGAACCCCTGGTGGTCAAAATTTCCGGAGCCCTCCACTACGGCGTCTCTCATAATCAGAGCTGGTTTTGGGACGTTAAACCCCACATAACAACAATAACAACAACATTTTTATTTTTCACCAAAACAGGTACAATGGTGAAAAAAGGAAAGACGGCGAAAAAGCTGCGCGTGCTGCAGCTTGACTAAGTACCGCCCACCCTGTAGCAGCAATGACAGGATAAATGTGCAAAAGAATACATGCAAGAAAAATTAAAGAGAAACGCATTACAAATACATTAAACAGGTAAATTCACAATCGAAAGAAACATGTGGAATACGTACTCGTACGGAAAAATAATGTTAGGCATATATTGTCATGATTCTGGCATACTAAAAATAATAAACATACTCAAGGTGTCTTGGTAAGCTTAACGAAATCATGTCACAATTGAAAAAAAAAGCATAAAAAGCAACACATGTGTAGTCATAAAAACAAGCTAGTTACGTTCGTTGTTGTTTGTGGTACGCGTTTAAAGTGGATGGCAGAGTGTGGCAAAGCATACGTGTCCCGTAAATAGTACGTGATAACGGAGTTTTCAAAGGGGGTTTATACCGATGGAAGTAGAGACTCTCGGTACGTTCCAGATTTGCAAGTGTCAGGAATGAGTCAAGCTTCCCGCGATTTGCGCTAATGTAAGACTGTAGCAACCTGCATTTGTATATGTCGTTAGCCATAACAATTTTATGTTGAGAGAAAAGTTCTGTGGTGTGTTCTAGGTGCGGTGTGTCCTCTATTGCCCTAATCGCTCTTTTCTGTAGTACTATCAACTTATTTAGGTTTCTTAACATGGTGTGTCCCCATACCATTGCACAGTAGTTTAGGTGGGAATGGAAGAGAGCTTGATAAATAAGGCGCGTTACGGTAAGAGGCAAAAGACGTCGACAACAATTTAGCGCACCAACCGCATGCCACAGCTTTAGGCTAATGTGTTCTATATGTTTATTCGAGGATATATGTTCACTAAAAATTCCTCCAAGTGTCTTAATTGATTTTGCTACCGCGATTTTGTAAGGACCTAAGGTGATATAGTCAGCTAGCTCAATCTTCGTGCTAAGGGCACTCATTTCCCTTGAAAGATGATTGTTTTATAATGCGTGAAGTATATAAACTACATGTACACAAGAGATGTTATTTCACAAAGCACAAGAAGGGAGTCCCTCGATGAGCTGGGGGACTCGTTTCCCTTTAAAGATTATTGCTTTATGAACAGTAAAGTATGCTGCCAAGGGATCATCGATGATGGGACGCAATGGATAGTTCGAGAAGGCAACATCGAGAGAGGTGCCCCTGATGGTGGTGGGACATTTGCAGTCAGGACTATACGCATCGGAGAGCGTAACGTGACATCATGGGTTGGACTAGGCAATCGCTTTGCGCTGATATCAAGGATTGAGATCTCCGACGAGTGTGTACAGAGTTTGCTCCGCGTGTAACCGGTGCTTGACGGTGAGTCCGTCTTCACTTCGGCCTCCAGTGCTGTCACCACGGGGTCTTGGGGGCGAGCCCGAGTGTAACGAACAGTGTTCACTCCGTGAGCTCCCGGCGAAGAGAAAGGAAGCGCACGTACCGAGCGTGGTGCACGTCGCCTTGAGCGGTGCCGCCATCTAGTGAGCATTCTTGAACATCACCGCAAAGCCGGCCCTTGAGCGGCGTGTACACGCCGCCGCCGCCGCCGGACAAGGCGCGAGCATAAGAAGCTTGCCGAGCAAGCTCCTAAAAGTGCAGTCACACGGCAGATAACTGCCGGTAGCTCGGGCGCGTGTGCTTCATACGCCCACGACTTGGTGTCCACTCTTGTAGAAAAGTTTTTCAGCTGTTCGATGACCCTTCGCAGATCACCTACTTGGCGCCCATGTGTGCATTGATAGCGCACCTCAGGCAAGACGCCTACGTCACCGCAACGCAACTTCACCTACTTGCCACTTCTAGGATGACAAATTGCGCTGTTTCCTGGGCCTGGTGTAAATGCTGCAGCTCAGGCACGTGTGCACTTCGAAAAAGTTCTCGCGATTTAAGTAGTACTGTTGCAGTTGCCTAATGCGCATCTCGTAGTTTCGTAACAGTGCATGAGCTGCCTTGTAGACCTCGTGCTCTGTGGACATGGGAGAAACGCCGACAAGAATCAAAGAATTAGCGAAGCTTCTGGCTTACCTGAGTAACATTCGATGCGTGAGCTCGAACACAGGTACCGAAAGGCAAGAAGTACGTGGTTTGCAGTCCTTCATGAAAGCTCATTTTGAAGAATTCAAAGTGGCACTCTATGAAGCAAAAGGAGAAACAAAAATGCTTGAAGAGCGAAAACAAACATCTACACCTTCTAATGAAGAAAACCCAGAATGAGCTTACAGTACGCATTTAATAGCTGGCAGCGTACTCTCGAGATCGAGGGCCTGCCATGAACGGCACATGACCGTCCAGTTGGAGCAATTGTAGAAGTATGAAAGAAATCAAGAAATTCTCTGTCAATCGCCTAGATCGATGCGATTCATCGTGTCCCCTTTCAAAAAATAAGGCCATATGTAATCGTGCAGTTTGGATCTCGCGCAGCCCACCATGCTAACTTGCAAGCAGGAAAAAAAGCAACAGCTTGTTCCCACACACTTTCGGTTTGAAAGCGCCGGGGCTGGTTTCATCAATGAGCGTCTATTCAAAGAAAGCATGATTGAACTAACGAATGCTGCTGCACGTGAAAGGAAGACAAACTGAAGTTGACCTGGTAGGAGAATTGCCTAATTCTTGCTAAGAAAGCTGAGAATTCAGGTGCAGCGCGTATTGGAAGAGACGATCTTCCAAACCTCTGTTATGAATGGCCAGCACGGCATTACACCAGTCGCAACCATGGAAGCGAACACTCTCCTTCGCTAGTGCACTGCTAGCCATGTTCGGAGCTTACACGATAACCTTGATAACCTCTATTCCTTTCTGGACAATACTTCGTCGCATGTCATTGCTGTGGCTCCGATAGATTGCTTATACCTGGTGAATGGAGAACATACCGGGATACTCATTCTATTCATGACCAAGACTGTCGCGCAAGCGCAGTCAGGGTGTTCGCTCGTAAACAGAATAGGGCTTCAAGTGCTCAATTGCTTCTCAGTTTTCGTAGTATTTCAAATGAATTTGCGTTCCTCGTCGTTAAAGCTAGCTCTGTAACCATGGTTGTTGTATGTTAGGCCTCACAACAAAATACCGATAACTTTATATATACCCTTGACGCATTACTACTTTAATTCACGAGCTGCAGTAAAAAAAGTAGTCACATACGCGGTATTGAAAATCAGCTACATTAACACGTACAACGAGTACTCCATCCTGATCAGTTTCTACGGTTTTCATAAGGCTATGAGTACCACTACTAGGGTAACTTGCTAAATCGGCGACCTCAATCGATCACATAGTTTGAAATTTCAACACATCAAGAAACACCAGCCTTGCATATGACACGGTAATTTTCGATTGTTCTGTGACCATACTCTTTCCGTGTGGATGCAGTACCCGCCACCACGCTGCGACTTACAGCGAAATATTGACATTAACATTTCAAAACAACAGCTTTAGAAGCTGGTCCTGCAAACCTGCACCAGTCAGATCCAAATCAGGCAAAAATTTTATAAAGGAAAAATTTGACTGAAGCCATCGCGCAATCTAATGCCATGCATCAAAAGTTGTAGCACAAGAATCCTATTTGTCTATAGATGGCGCTGCTAAATAGAAACTCATGAAATGGGCTCTTGGAATACAAAATGAAACAATAAAGAGAGAACCTTCGCATTACTTTAGGAAACACCATGTTTAGTACCGCTGTAATTACACGTGACATGATTGGATACAATAACCTCTTGTTTCATAGGCCTGGTTTGTAATAATGCATCTGATAATTGAGTGCGGCACATGATGCCCGTCGGCGTTGTGATTTTGATGGACCGACAGTTTCATTATATTTGATTTTGTGCACTTTGATTTTGTCGGAAAGATACCTCGTAGTTCTTCTTTTTTGAACGTACCACATGTGAAAGCGGCGTTCCACTTGTCCATGTTTTATTTTCTTTTTCATTTCCTGATGGATTCCACTAAGGTTGATCAACGCCACTCATGAGAAGGAGTACCGCAAAAGGACTATTTGTCCATTGATGACTTCTGCTGTTTTAGAACTCATATAAAAGACTATCGAAATGAAAAATGAAAGAAAATACAGAACTCTTATTATAAAGAGAAGTTTAAGTACCCCGAACTAATGTCACGCGAACCACGGCCTCTCGCAAGAAGGAATGCTAATTTCTCGAAATATACGAATCTCTAATATCACCTGCAATATTATAAATTCCGCAATAAAAGCAACTGCAACCAATTACAGCATGTCCTATGCACACGTATCAAGATAATGAGAGTTAATTGCAGCATCTTTCTATAATGACTACTTTAGCATCGGCAAGGTCACACTTGATAAGCTTCTATACAGGATGACCAATGCGTTCGGCTATACCGATATCACCGCTCCTTAGATGGTCACCGTAAGCATTACGATGCCTTACAAACACAGCAATCGATGTGATGAGATATCCCTGTTGATTCTCAGTGTGCCTACAGTCGTACCTATAAATAAATATGGAGAAGGGAAACTTCATGATGATTAGCGCCTTGTATCTCTTCTTAGTACCACTAATACAACTTTAGCAAAGCTACGTGTAAAGCGCCTCATGAATTCCACTGAGCGGGAATAAGTGCAAACACCTGGTCATCATGGTTTCAGGAGTAAAAGTTCAACAGCGACCGCCATAATATCATCATGAGACAATCTAAATGACTACTCAAATAATACCATGATCGTGTTAGGTGTGTTCAATGATAATAAAGGGCGTTTATTTGAGTACATCATGTCATAATAATTGAGAAAAAAGAACGCTACGGCTTCGATTGCGTACACCTTCAGTTCTTGAGAAGAAATTCCAATATAAGGTACGACTTCTCAATGTTTCATCTAATTTTTCAGATTTTGGCAAGGGAGCTCCCGAAAGGGCAGTGTTGCGACGCATATGGTTTTCTTGGTACGTGGATGACTTCCCGATGATATCGCCTAACCTTGCTGTTGATATGTGCGCGGATCATAGTGTCCTCACTTGTGTGCATGAGTCCGTGGCCAAACCTTTGCTAATGGCTAACAAAGCTTCTTGTGCATCTGTCACGATTGTTACTGATGAGGAACGTGTGCTGATTCCTAACGCAATGGCCACTACCTCTGTGGTAGTTGCATCATTTGCGTATGTGGAAGCGGCAGGAAGTTCTTGGCCGTTTTATGCACCACGCGAGCTACGTATTTGTCCAATCCTCAGTATTTGGCAGCATCCGTAGTTCCTGCGCACTTATCATTGCTATTTCTATCCAGCGGCCTCTGCAGCGCCTGTATGCGGGCTTTTCTTCTTCCTGCTTCGTATTCCGGGTGCATGTTCTAAGGCGAGCGGTATACGTACATTTTCTCCTTGATTTCGTGAGGTATAGGCTGCGGCAGCTGTGCTTCTTTTTCGACTGTACAGATGACGTCCGTTAAAAGGGCTTGTCCCATTTTCGTCGGCTTTAGTCTTCCTAGTTGGTTTATCGTTTGTGTCTCAATGAACTGTTCCCACGTGTTATGTACTCCCATCTTGAGCAGTTTTGTCGTTTATGTGGCGGGCGAAAGTCCCAAGGCAATCTTGTAGGCTCTGCGTATGAGGATGTTCACCTGGATACGTTGGCTATTCATCTCCACCTAAGGGGTGTCATAGATTACGGTGCTTGTGAGCAGCGCTTGCATCATTATTCAGTCTTCCTCTTTGTGTCCGTGGCGTTTACAGGCAACTCGCCCGATAAGATGCGTGACTTGCACGACAGTCTGTTTTACCTCTCCCAGCTCCGCCCCACCGGTTCCATCTTTTTTGAACAAGGAGACCAAGGATGTGTAGTGTAGAGTCTTTCGGGACAATGATGCCCCCCGTCGTAACTTCGGGATTAGGGGTTTCCAGTGGACAGCGGCCCCGGGTACGTCGCAGCAATATCATCAGTTCTGATTTCTCTGGTGCACAGAACGGGGCACATGTTTCAAGGCGTTGTGGTCATAAAGGTGTTCAAGGTGTTGTGGTCATAAAGTTTTCCCGCATACGAAGTAAGGGATACGGGGTGAAGGTTCTGTATTGTCAAGAGTTTGTTAGGTTTAGGAGCCATAGCTACTTCAGCCTGTTTCCACTCCGGTGGGACGCTCCCTTCTTTCCAACACAACATGTCTTGATATATTCAAGAAATGAGCCAAGTTCTTCTTCACCAAGGTTGCGCAGAACCGTATTGTTGATTTGATCGTTGCCAGGAGCAGTGTTGCTATTGAAGTTACTTAGGGCAACAGGGTGAAGTTCATGATTTCGGATGCCACTGTATACTTTCAATTTTGGGTGTACCGGTCTGCTGCGATCAGTTCCGAGAAAGATCTCCCTTGGCATCATTTAGTATTTATTTCGCGGTCTCCTGCTGATTTTGTGGAAGGCGCTGCACATTGTCTTGTCACTTCTCTGTTTTCCTTGTTCGCTAGGAGCGTCTTTAGCACTGGAAGGTACACTTGGTATTAAACATCAATAAAATAAATAATTAAAAAACAGCGTTGTGAGCCGCCTTCAGAGGGCTGGTTGTGGCGTCGAGACCGTGCCTAGCCACGGCGTCCTCTGCCTAGGTCACCAGGCGAAGTTGAAGAGCCGGCTCGGTGCTGGACAAAGCAGCCTCACACTGCTGCGGATTCGTTAAGTGCCAAGAGGCCGTAAGTGTGGCATGCGCGAAAATAATATGTGCTCGTAAGTAACGCGGGAGGTCCTACAAACTGGGGGGCCGGCGAATACGTCCCGAGGTGGAAGAGGGCACTACATACGGAAGTGCGAAAGGTGTGGGCCTGAAGTCCGCGTTACAGGTGTTTTGGTGGTGCTGGGAATGATATTTGTGCTGTGGGAGTAAGGTGAGACGAGAGAGGCGATAGCGCAAGGTATTGTTGTATGCAAGGAGCGCATCAAGCATATCCATTCCATGGAGCATATGCGACAGTATCTGGTTCGATGTGAGCGTCGTTACGCTGAGCCTTGTGCGAAATTAGTGCTTAGCACCCCGAGAGCTGATTATGGAGCGCTTATAGAGCACTATAATTATACGAGCACTCAAGGTTCTCATCTGTACATAGTCATCATCAAAGCTCTCGGCCTCGGCTTTAGGCCTTTGGTTCGGGCGAATAACAACTGGTTCGGCACCCTAAACATGTTGGCTAACGCTTGTCGAATGTTTAAAAATGGTTCTAATGCATAGGTGATGAGATATTCTCGTCAGTATGTTCAATTGGCATCTCTTTCAGGGCATAGCGCGCCGTATATTTTAAAGTTAGAAATCGTGCAACTAGGCGTTATTGACATTTTATTACCAATATTGCACCGCCTCGCATTCTCTTAGAAAACGTCATCAAGGCTGCAGGTGCAAGTAGGTATGAGAAAATTTTATACCATTGCCTTTAGGCTTCGTTCGGGATAATTAATTTTATAATTGCGAACGCCACCTTACGCCTCGCGGCATAGTGTTTTTGATGGATACTGAGTTTCATTACATTTGATTTTGTGCATCTAGCATCTGGCAAAAATATGCCTTCAAGTATTTTGTAAACCTTCTGCTTCTGACAGTGATGTTCCGTTGTGAACGCTTTTTCTTTAATTTCAGATTCAATTAATTTCAGTAATTAACGCTCTCGAACTGTGTATATAAAGGCGTGTGTAAATGATTCGGCAGAATATCGCAGACCACTACGTTTATTTCCTGCTGTTCCCTGCATTCGTCTAACGGTGAGTCTGCTCCCGAGGGTACTCCTGCTCGTCGTTAGGCTTAGATAAAGGGTTCTAGAGTTTTGTTGAAAATGTGAAATTTACAAGAACACGTTGAAGAAGCGATCAATTTACAGATGTTATTGCCTGTCTTAAGATATGCTCGTCAAGTTCGTTCAAATAAAATTGCCATTGCTGACCGCTTTTTATTTGCGGCAATGCACCATTTCTCTGTTTGTCATTTTCATGGAGTAGGTACTCATCAAATATACCTATATCAGTATAAGGATATTGCTCGTTTACTATTTATTTCGTCGTGGCGTATAATATGGAACTACAACACAACCAAAATGTATTTTACTAGTTTCGGTGTACCGCATCTTTGGTTACATTGGCGATCATATATGTGCAGTGGCGGAATCTAATCAATTCTCTTACCAGGAGCGCTATATTTAGCTACGATGGCTCTGCGTTGCAATGTGTTATCGTGTTTTTGGTTGCGGCTTCATTCTCTTGTAAATTTAATCCGAAGCGCCATCTTATTCCATGTTCGGGCACGAACCACTAAACTGTCTTCTACAACTGCCTTCCGGCCGCCAAGATATTTTAATGCCGCCTGCATATTGCTTGGAGCGCAGCGCCACCTGTCCGATGCCCTCCTGTTCATTTATATAGCCGGTTGGCGAATTTGTATGTGTCACACCTTTGACTGAGAATTTCCAGCTCTGAATAGCAATTGAGGGCGATGTTTGGTCACGTTATGATTTGTGCAATTTTCGTTTCACAGGTGAATTCATCATGAGGGCTCCAGGTGGATTCACTCTCGCTGTTCTTTTGGCCACCACAATAGGTAGGCCACGTCAAAACTTTGACGCTTCTCACATCCGCCCCGCAGATTACAGGAGCGGCTATCGACTTCATCAATGCATGACACGCGGGAGCATTTGTGGAAACGTAGAAATGCATCACACAATGTGGAAATGGTTCCTGCTGCAAGTTAAGTGTGAGAGATTTGAGAAGAAACTCACGCCGCATCAGCTGCGATATCATGTTATTGGTGGTACCCATTCTCCTTACTGTAGCAAGAGAGCTCGCGTAGTACACTATCCTTTAGGTGCCTTGGTTGTGCCATCGCCCAGTTTAATGCGCAGTTACTAGCGAATATGTAAACCCTCTGCCGCCGGAAACAAAATGCTAAATCTCTCTGCATATCTCTGTAAGCAGCGAAGCTGGTGTAATGCTGGCCATTTCACTATCACTGTAATGTAGCACTAGTATCACTGTTACGATCATGTAGTAGCACGGATAGGGAGTAAAGGAAAACAGCGGTTGCACTTTTCCCTTCTGCGTGACAGCTGCTCATGTAACTGCGATAGCCGAACTCTGGTGTTTCATGTCGACCTGAAACAGCTGGAGAGGGTGTAAAAAATCCCCTAGGCACTGCGCGAAACGAACAAACCTGCATTTGTTGAAGAGATCTGCCAAATGGTGTGGGTGCCATACAATCTGTCCTTTTCTATTGTAGTGAAATGCAGACCAATTTTAGAAGCATGCGCTTCCTTACCTGCTATTTGTTCTATTGTTAGAGTAGATATTCAGCGGTCCTTGGCCGTTAGCACCTGACACATTGAGTCCATGAATATTTTCTTCCATAGAGTGCCGACGTTTCACGTCATCGCGACGCAGTACAACAGCCCCACGTGTTTTGAGACCCAACAATCCCTTATCACAAAAATCTTGTTTAAGTCATTAATCCTAAAGCATATAGGCGAATCTGACAATGGACGTAGTTCATCAGAGCAGGCATCGCAGCTTACGCTGGAAACTGACTTCTTTAAATGCAGGTTTTTTGCGAGGAGCTTAAACACTGGTTAAGCCTGTATTCAATAATGAAACAATGGTCCTGTCATTGAGCCTTCATTCAGAAGTCTTTGTTTATCCCTCGCCCAAAGGATATCACCAATGTTTTATAACTAGCAATTGGCTACTTAAAGTAACTATATATATATATATATATATATATATATATATATATATATATATATATATATATACCCAGCACAAATAGATTTCAGGTGCACCTGATATATATCTGAAGGCCGATACTTTCTGAGTGAACGGTTCTCTGTTTAGATATACCGCATACACGATAAAATTATAAAACTATAGCATTGGAATTGGAGAGATATCAGGTGCACTTAAAGCCTCTTTGTGCTGGATGAGCTGCAATAATACCATTGTTGATGGTGAGGGGGGCTCTTAACTCATTGTCTGAGAGCTAGAAACATCGTTTATCCTTTCGCTCAAACTATAATTTTGTTCTCAACATTACTTCAGAGGAAACCTAATCAGTACCGTGCTCCTTTGCAGTGGCGCTGATCCTGGACACAGCAGATGCCTTCAATCCGATGTTGCCATTTCCGTTAGGAAGGGAAGCAAAAGAAGGACAAGCTGAATGAATCAACAGAAAATTAACTCAGTCACTTTGTCCTGCCGGATCATTTTGGCGAGTTTGACGTATGAAGCAAAATAAACAGTTATTTGCTTATTTGTCTCGACGACAGTATGGCATCGGTGCTTTCGGCATTTAATGTGCTGTAGAGCTTTCCGCCGGCAAGAAATTTGCGTTTAGACTGGTAGCTGCGTAAAGTGCATGTACCTAGGCGGTTATGGCTCGTGATCATACCTCTGACATATAGTTAGCTGTGATATATAGTTAGATAACATATAATTAGATGGTCAGTTACATATAGTTAGATAAGCTGTCCTGAAGGAAACGTGCCGAGGCGAACTCGACTAACAATCCTACACCGCGCGTGGCCCCTGTACACAACATTGTTGGGTTCTCCCGAGCGATGCCTACGCTCTCGGTAAAGAAGGCCCGCATGAAGGCTGTCTTGAATGGTGTCCGTAATCGACATATGGAGTAGAAGAAGACAGCACTGCTTCGAGCCGAATTCAAAGCGGATGCGGGTGAGCAGGCCAATTTTTCGCAAGCGAAGATTGCGTATATACGATGGTAGTTGCGCTATAAGCAGATAGCTCGCAAGCAGGATCAGAGTGATCATGCTGCCATGATGAGGGAGCTTCAACTCCAAGTTTCCGTGGAAACAAATCTTCGGCAGATTTCGGACGATAGGCTTGAGGAAGCCGTTAGGAATGCTTTCCGGACATACGTGGCGAAGGAGCATTGTCTAAAGTGCAAAAGTTGATTGTAGAGTCGGCATATTTGCGAGAGGGTTAGTATCAGTTGGAGAAGCTGGAAGAAATTTGCGCCCTGCTGACCAAGCTGCATGGAGACCTGATCCAGACGAACATGCGACAAGAGTCTGAGTTGGATCGTGGAACCAGACACGCAAGAGATGCTGAATAGCGCTTGCGTCAGCGGACAATACGAGGTCAAGTGTGAGGAATTTGCCTGGGAAGCCAGCAAGAGGAGCTGTTCCGGGAACTGGAAACTTACGACCGGTTCTGTGTGAATACCGTGGTGCAATCCAGCAGGAGCGTAGCACTTAGACGGCCATGGGGAACCAAGTTCTAGCAAGTGCTGCAGGTATCAGTGGGCACGTTGAAGACCTGCCTTCTTAGGACAGCAGCCTGACCGTGCAGGTTTGGTTGGATCTATTAGACAAGACAGGCCTGTTACTGAAAGAGTTGAAGCAGCACATTGAAGACATGTTCATTTGATTGCCCACTTCGACAAGCTGGCAGAATAGGAACTCGTTCGTTGGAACGCCAAGTGGAGAGAAGTTATCCCAACTGAAGGATTTTTGAACGGTGGGAGCCTCACTACGAGGCATAAGGACAGGAAGGCGACTTGCAGAAAGGCCTGGCATTTGTGGCTACTCGCAAGAGTAATTGAAGTCTCCGTGGAAGATGACCATGATCGCGCTTCGAAGATGAAGAGATGAGACGTCCTTGTGATGACAAGGGTTATTCAGAGGCCTGACATCCTTTCGCGGGCGCGAATGTCTAAAAGGAGACGCGCTTCGCCGCTGATCAGTCTTGCTCTGTACGATGGACGATCGTTCACGGCGCTGGCTTTTCGGAGTATTTACTTTCTTTCGCAGGAAAATAATACTCTGATAAAAGGTTTGATCTTGAGAAGCTTGGTTACTGCATCCTCCATTGTCACGACCACGTCACAATATTTATATCCATCGCACTCCTTGTATATCTTTCCATTGGAGGACGTGCACAGATGATATGCATACACGAGTTGCCGGAGGTGCACCGACGTTCTTAACTGAAAACTGCCCTTTGCAGATTTGAACACCCGTGAACAGATAATGCTTTCAGTTGTCTTCAAGAAAATTCATCAAAGGAAGAGGCATCACTTCAGACGACATCTCATATTATCGGTTATTGTTGTAGTTATGGTGACAGTGAAGTAAATACAAAGATTGTTTGGTGACGCTTAAATTGATTCTTACGCTAACACTCAGTGAAAGTGCACTCTTGCGGGGAATCCCGCATTCCGCATCAGCAAACCGAAAGTTGAGGTTATCCACAAAATTCCTAGACATCGTTATCGACATGAAAGCACATATGAAAGGGACAGCATGGTTCAAGTTAACCATTCTATATGATACGTCTACAGGAGGTCATCTGTCTAGAGCGGAAAAGGCGCACAAACGCCTGTGATAAATAGTTAAGCTTATTCAAATTTGCCGAAAAATATTTTTTCCTATGCGGTTGTCAACACGCTGGAATGTGCTATACGAGGAAATAAAGAGAGAAAACAGAAAGAAAGGCGATTGATTGATTTGTTAGGTTTAACGTCCCAAAACCAGTTCTGATTATGAGAGACGCCGTAGTGGAGGTCTCCGGAAATTTAGACCACCTGGGGTTCTTTAACGTGCACTGACATCGCACAGCACACGGGCCTCCTCGACATTTCGCCTCCATCGAAATGCAGCCGCCGCGGCCGGGATTCGATCCCGCGACCCTCGGATCAGCAACCGAGTACCTTAGCCACGAGACCACCGTGGCGGGGAAAAAAAGGCGAGGCTTCGTCGTTTGTTGCCTGTCTCGGATTACAAAGAAAAGAAATCCTTTGCTCGATCCACTGGTGCATGATGTTGATAGTGATAATGATAGCGATAGCGATACATCGCACTGAGAGTCAACTTGACATACTTGCATGTTAGGCCACGATCGGCTATAAAAGCGCACATTGGATACTCGCTTGAATATTTTATAAGGAAATGTCAAACATCAGTCTTCCGAGTTGGATATTTCTCATTGAGGACAATCTCATGTAGTTGCCGTAGCGCATAATGTGTTTGGCGGTTGAGAAAATATTTTCCTTTCTGTATTTACAAGAATATTGGAGGTATTTTCTGAAAGTTCTCTGTAATGATGCATTAAGAAAAAGAACCCCTTCACAATATTGAGTGTTTCCTCAATATTTGTCGCTTTCTCTCAAAGCGTATCCATGTCGAATATATTTTATTTCCGCCCCAATAACTGCTTGTGGGGCGTGGTTTCTTTTTTCTTCTGCACTATTTACGTGACCGGAGCCTTGTCGAGCTTCAGTACTGGGCTTTCTGTTTCATCACGCTCTTGTTTATAATTAGGAAACAACAGTTCCATTGATTGATTGAAAATTTCAGTGTCGCGGCCCATACAGATGAGCCCGTATTCGTTATTCGCCCGGAAACTATGGCCTGGTCCATGCATCAAATGTTTTCTCTTACAAAGAGGCTCGGAATGGGCTGATAATAATAAAGCATTTCTTCGTACGACGAGTAGATATCTTTTAGTTTCTTCCCTCAGCTAGGCCCTGTTCTGTCTATGCCATCACTCGTCTGTGCGCATTCACAGGCATTCGTGGAATGCGAAAGCTGTCATTCTCTAACCGGAGACATTACGTCTAACTAGCGAAGTTATTTAGACGGCACTGAGAGAACGTCACCGTTACAAGGACGATCTATATCGGTCCCGTAGCTTCGGCAGAATAGCGGTCGAAACTTCTTGCCAGCGACCTCAATACGGGGATTTATGGGATTGAGAATTGAACCACGACTACCTGCGGAGGGAACAAGCGCACTTAGAAAAAATTCAAGTTTGCGGTAAATACACAAGAGGAATTAACTGAAACAGAAAGGTACTTGGAGATATTATTTAATATATTATACACAATGCACGCAAATTTTACATCAAATACTGTCTTTTGTATTCATAAAACACGAGGGAACTAGCAGCAGTAAAAATACAGCAGCAATAAACAAAGAAAATGAACACAGTCTTTTTATATCTAACATCGATCGTTGAGTGGAATGCCCTAGATGCGCCCACCGTTGAAACTGACAGCATAGAAATGTTTGACTCATTGCTTGCCAGTTAACTGACTGTGTAAAGTTCCTTCCTTTGTATTTTATGCCTTTTGCCTTATATTTGTGCTTGAGAGAGTTGTCTTTGCTTCATCTTGTCATTATGTACTTTGTACTACTGTTTTGCTTAGCGAGTTGTTTGTTTTTTACTTCATATTGTCTTCATTTTATGCTACTGTTCTCCCTGAAAAACTTCTACGTTTTACTCATCATTGTAACCCCACTCTGCAACGACTCCAAAAGGAGTTAGCAGTATTGTCAAATAAATAAATAAATAAATAAATAAATAAATAAATAAATAAATAAATAATGTACAAAATTTTCTTTAGAACATGATTTGCTTCAGCTTATTTTCAAATTGCGCTTCCCTCCACACAAAGAAGGCCGTGCGCCCCACAGAGTGCCCAGGAACAGCCATTTTCTGAATATACGGGCTACACCGGAAGTTTCGCTACCAGTTCACATTCATTGGTAATCGTGTGCTTGACGCAGGGCTGGCGCCCTCTCTGGCACCTTGCGGCTATCGACCGGAAGCGGGAGAGCGCGAATGGAGGATACGGTCGTTGACAAGGCGAGAAACTGAAGCGCTGCGCATGGAGAATTTTCTCTCCTGTACAATATATTGCTTTCATATCAGTGGTGGTATGACAAAGTGCGCGCTACGACGAAGAAACTGTCTTCGTAGAAGCGTAGTGGTGGGGAGACGCAGCCACCGTTAAGTGCTGTAGTGCTCGCCCAAGGAATTCTGTAGTACTGAGCGAGCAAGTTACATTTTTTACGTATAAGAATAAAGACTGCGTGCTGAAAAAACTGCAGTAAGGCATTAGCAACGTTTTCCGCCAGTTTGTGAACATATTCCTTCACTTCATCCAGGCTCACTGTTTCAACGCTGCCAGTGTTAAATGCCAGTAAATCACCGGCGTGCGCCTTGCTGACGGCGTGTTATCAGCTACTCTTTTTGGAGGCAGTTGCCAAACCTTTGCTTTTATCACGCCGCCTGTAAAAAAGCACTTACAAATACGTTTCTTATTGTCTGTGAATGTTTCTGTTGGTCGCAAAGCATGGAATTATGCATGTAAATGTTCGTTTTTCTTGTTGTAGATATGTTGTGAATGATATCTAATTATGCTATTTATGTTGACAAACAAAGGTACGTCTCACTTCCTTCTTTATTACCTTCTATTTTTTTGAGAATGACGCTTTATTCGGATATGGTCAGTGAGGGAGAACCTATAGAATGAGAAAAAGGACAATCATAAGGCAGATAACTGCAGCTAGCTCACGCGCGTGCGCTCTTCGGGCAGTTGCCCACGACTCGGTTTCCACGCTTGCAGAAACCTTCTTCTGCTCGATGACCCTTCGTGGATCACAAACTTGGCGCCCATGTGTGCATCGATAGCGCACCTTGCGCAAGGCAGTTACATCACAGCAATGGAACTTCACCTACTTGCCACTTCCAGGACGCAAAATAGCACCGTTTCCCGGGCCTGGGGTAACTGCCGCAACTCAGGCAGGCGTGCCCACCAAAAAAAAAAAAAAAAATTCGCAGCTTGGTTTATACTGTTGCACTTACGTAACGCGCATCTTCTTGTTTCATCATCTAGAGCCTGAGTTGCCCTGCAGACCTTGCGTTCTGTGCACTCGGGAAAGACGCCGTCAACAATCAGAGAAGCAGCAAAGCCACCGGCTTACCTGAGTAACCAATTCGATGAGTTATCTCGAACGTTTGCGCCGAAATGCAAGAACTACATGGTATGCTGTCCTTCATGAACGCACACTTTCAAAAATTCAAAGTGGTGGTCGATGAGTACAGCAAAAATAAAAACCCCTGAAGAGCGAAAACAAACAACTACACCCTCTGCTAAGGAAAACCTAGAAAGAGCTTACAGTACTGAAGTAATTCAGCTCTCAGAGAAATATCGAGATCGAGGGCCCGCCAAGAACGCCACACCGTACACCAGCCGTCGCGTTGGTAGATACATGAAAGCAATTAAGAATTTCTCTGACATGCGCATAAATGGATGTGATTCATTCTGTTCCCTACAAAACTATGGAAAAGCCGTATGTACTTGTGAAGGTCATTACACTGTCTTCCAACTGTCTTCCAGCAAAAAGAAAAAACTAGATCCCATAGTCTTTGGCTTTGAAAGCGTCGGATCAGTCTACATTAATGAGCATCTATTCATAGAAAACGTGATTCTATTAACGAATCTTGCTGCGGGTAAAAGGGGGAAAAATGAATTTGACCTGGATGGAGAATTGACAAATTCTTGCTCGGAAAGCTGAGAATTCTAGTGCTGCGCACATTATAGGAGATCTGCCGAACGTCTACTATGGATTCCCACCACGGGTTTAGATCAGTCGCGACCTTGTGAGCACTCTTCTTCGCTATTGCACTGATGTTCATTGATTTGTGGGGTTTAACGCCCCAAAACCAGCTCTGATTATGAGAGACGCCGTAGTGGAGGTCTCCGGAAATTTTGACCACCTGGGGTTCTTTAACGTGCACTGACATCGCACAGCACACGGGCCTCAACATTTCGCCTCCATAGAAATGCAGCCGCCGCGGCCGGGATTCGATCCCGCGACCCTCGGATCAGCAGCCGAGTACCATAGCCACTAGACCACCGTGGCGGGGCTATTGCACTGATGTGTTCGGAGCTTCCTCGAAAACACCGATAACCTCTATTTCTTTCTGAAGGACAGTTCGCCGCATGTCAGTATTGTGGATCTGAGAGAGCTTATACCTGGTGGACTCGAGGACATACCGGGACGCAAATTCTATTGAATAACAAGGTTGTCGCGCAAGCGGAATCAGGGTGTTTAATTTGTACAGATAATAGGGCTTGAAGTGTCCAGTAATTTCTCAATTTTCGTATTATTTCCTAATGAATTTGTGTAACTAGTCATTACAGCGACCTTTGTAAGAAGGGTTGTTGTATGCTCGGCGTGAGACAAAAATACCGATAACATTATATATCACTTTGATGAATTATGCTTTTATTCAACAGCTGCAGTGAAAGAGTGGTCATATGCTGGGACTTCAAAATCAGCTCCAATAACACGCACAATGAATACTTTACACTGATCAATTTTTATGGTATTCATAATGTTATTACTACACCTACTAAACTCACTTGCTCACCGCGCGCGTCATTCGATGCATACTTTGGAATTTGTTGTTGTTGTTTTGTTGTTTTTGTGGGGTTTAACTTCCCAAAACCAGCTCTGATTATGAGAGACGCCGTAGTGGAGGGCTCCGGAAATTTCGACCACCTGGGGTTCTTTAACGTGCACTGACATCGCACAGCACACGGGCCTCAACATTTCGCCTCCATCGAAATGCAGCCGCCGCCGCCGAGATTCGATCCCGCGACCCTCGGATCAGCAGCCGAGCACCATAGTCACTAGACCACCGTGGCGAGGCTACTTTCGAATTTCAACACATCAAGAAGCACCAGTCTTGTATATGGCACGGTAACTTTCGATCATTCTCGGACCATACTCTAATTTCCGCGTGCCTGCAGCACCGGCCATCACGCTACGACTTGCAACAATAAACTGACGTTAACATTTCAAAACAACGTATGTGTAAGTTAGGCCTGCAAGCCTGCACCAGTTAGATGCAAAGCAGCAATAAGGCTTAATAAGTAAAAACTTGACTGAAGCCACCGCGCAGCTTAATGACATCCATAAAAAGCTGTAACACAAAAAGACCATTCGTCCATGAATGACAGTGCTATTTTGAAACTCATGAAATAGACTCTTGGAATGCAATAGAGAGAGAAGTTTTTCATTACCTTAGCAAACGCTATAATCGCTGCCGCTGTAATTACACGCGGCAAAATTGGATACCTGAAACTCTTGTTTCAGAGGCTCGGTTTGGAACAATGCATTTAATAACTTATTGCGGGAGATGATGCCCCGCGACATTGTGTTTTTGATGGGCACAGCGATATTACATTTGACTTTGTGCACTTTGATTTTGTAAGAAAGGTACCTCCTAGTTTTCTTGTTTTTTTTTTTGTCGGACATTATACATGTGACAGTGTCGTTCCACTTTGTCCACGTTTTAATTTTCTTTTTATACTCCTGATTCATTTCATTAATGTTGACGATGGAGCAGGACAAAACCCTGTTTGTCCATGGATGATTTCTGCTATTTCGGTGCTCATATGAAAGAGCATTGAAATAAAAGAGAGTGTGTTGCGAAATAAAGGAGGGGCGGCTAGCGCGAGCAGGGGCCACGGGCGGGCTCGCGCTATTAGTTCCGCCATATTCGTTCGAACAGGCCAGACGGTCAGGTCCGGTTCTCCTTCGTATTTTCGTTACATTCTTTCTGGTGCTGAAACCCGGGATCGAACGAGGGACCTTTAACCAGGGCTTATACGCGTGGGAGGGCGCCACCAACTTCTGCTCGGCCTCCTATCTGTTCGCCACCCTATCGTGCTCCCGCGTCGCGATGCTGTCACCGAGCTTCTGATTCGCGCCACCCATGAGCAAATTCTTCCTTCGAGTGTCGAGCACACACTTACAAAGCTTCGCGATCGTTTCTGGGTACTGAAAGGCCGCCAAGCCGTGAAATCAGCGTTGAAGAATTGTCTGGTATGTCGGCAACGTAAGATCACCCCAGAGTCAGCACCTGCAGCTCCATTGCCACGAGATAGAACTACAGAAGCCAACACATTCGCTGTTGTCGGAGTGGACTTCTGCGGACCACTTTACTGTTGGGAGTCAAAACAAATTTGTTCCAAAGCCTACATAGCCATCTTCTCATGTGCTGTAACGCGCGCTCTTCATCTAGAACTCACAACGGAAATGACGGCCGTCAGCTTCGCTGCGGCATTTCGCCGTTTCATTTCCCGCCGTGAACTACCATCTACGATATACTGGGACAACGACCTAGCCTTCCATCACACCGCGCGGCATCTCGGAAAGGAACCGACATCCACTCTGGCGGATTTCTGCAGCGAGCATCGCATCGAATGGAAGTTCAATGTCGAGCGAGCTCCTTGGTGGGGCGGATAGTGGAAACGAATTATTCGTATCACCAAGTGCACGTTGAAGCGTGCCTTGGGTCGCAGTCGCCTGTCCTTCGAAGATATCGTAATGGTTCTGTGTGAGGTGGAGGCAAATATCAACAGCTGTCCGTTGACATATTTATCAGCCGATTCCGAGGAACCAGGTCCACTCACGCCATCACACTTTCTGCTTGGCAAACGTGGAACGTGTTTGCCTCAAAGTTTCGGCGCTGCGATGCCTCAATCTACAGGCGTCGATCTTCGACGTCGATTACGTCATCGACAAGCTCTGACAGAGCATCTGTGGAAACGCTGGTGCAAGGAATACCTGCTGCTTCTGCGACACCCAAGGCGTCGCCGCGACTTCAAGTCGGCGATGTGGTCCTGGCACACGACGACGGCTTGCTTCCAATCATGTGGAAACTGGCTCGCGTAACGGAGCTGCTACCCGGACGCGACGGCGTCGTTAGAGCGTGTTGCCTGAGACAGGCGTCTGGTTCGGTGATCAAACGTCCTGTCCAGAAAGTTTACCTCCTAGAAGCAGGAGGCACCACATAAACTTGCCGGCCGCGGGAGTGTGTTGCGAAATAAAGAAGAAGGGGCGGCTAGCGCGAGCAGGGGCCACGGGCAGGCTCGTGCTATTAGTTCCGCCATATTCGTTCGAACAGGCCAGACGATCGGGTCCGGTTCTCATTCGTATTTTCGTTACAGAGAGCTCTCATTATAACGAGAAGTTTAGATAGCCCGAAGAAATGTCACGCGAATCACGCGCTCTCGAAAGAAGGAATCCTAAACTGATTCCTCCTCATTTGGGGATCTCTAAATTTACCTGGCGGTTTATACTTAAAAAAACAAAACAAATCCTACCCATTACATCATGTCCTACGCACACGTTCGAAGAGTATCAGAGTTATCTGCAGTATCTTGGTATAATTACTTTGGAGCATCTGCAATGAAATTGAAAGTACATGCAATGACGTTACACTTGATAGGCTTCGTGAGAGGATTATCAATTCTTTCGGTTATGCCAAAGGCACAGCGGCTGATATGGTCACCGTAAGCATTGCGATGCTTTACAAACACCGAACTCTATGTGATCAGGTATCTTCGTTGCATCTCAAGCAATTTACAGAGATACCTTGCACTTCATTGGACTTAAGCTTTAATCATTCATTTCCACAGGCGCATACACCCCTCCCCCCCTCCAGTAAGGGTTCCTAAGCGCGGATAATCGGGCCAGTTGGTATGCATTCATGGTGATAAGTGCGCAAGCACAGCACCAGGACACAGGAGGGAGCTCGTTTGTTTCTCCCTACTGTGTCCTGGTGCTGTGTTTGCGCACTTATCACCATGAAGGGTTCCTAAAGTCGTACCTATAAATTAAAAAAGAGACATGAGTCTTCCTGAAAATTACTGACATATATCTCTCCTTAATGCCAATAATATATTGAGCGGGAATCTGTGGAAACTCCTAACCAGCACGGCTTCAGGAGTAAAATTTCAACCGCTGTCGCTATAAGATCTTCGCTAGAGATTCTACATGCCTACTTAAATGCTAACAAGATCGTGCTAGGTTTGTTACATGAAAATACAACAGCGTTTGATAATATAGATCATGCCATGTTAATTAAAAAGCAATAATATCCGGTTTCGATGGTGCGCGCGTTCAATTCTTAAGAAGTAATTTGGATATAAGGTACGGTTTCTCAATGTTTCATCCACATTTTCTGATTTTGAAACGGGGGTGTCCGAAAGGTCAGTGTTGAGACGCGTATGATTTTCTTTGTACGTGAGAGACTTGCAGATTATACTGCCTAATCTTGCGCCTGATATGTCGCAGACGACCGTCTCCTCACTTGTGCTTATGAGACCGCGGTCGAGGCTTCGCGAGTGTCTAATGAAGAAATGAAGCTGATTAGTGGCTAGTTTCAGGTTAATAAGCTTTTACAAAATCGTAAAAAGACAAAGTATACATTATTTCGTGGAGGGAGAACCCGTTGAACGTTTATCTAGGATTACTCCTCTGGGTGCTGTAATTGATCACAACATAAACTGAATAATACATATTTAGTCGCTATGTGAAACAACAAAAACAACAGCTCAGCAGTGTTTAATTTGTCATATCTAAACGTCGCCAGTTTTTCGAAGGGCCGGAATGGGCGAGGATCTATTTTGTTCTTTTTCATAGTCATCTGTGTTACTGTACTGGGACATGGGGGCACGCGTATGACCCATACTTAAAGTCGCTTGTAGTGGTGCAGAAGCGAGGAAATCGTTGTTTTTTCTCTCTCGAGTACAATTTATGCAGGCCCTATGAAGCCACTATTTAAACAACTCCAAATCATGCGTATTAACTTTCTCATAAACAATAAAAATACAGTTATGGTGCACAAATTCAAACCGAGAAATTGTCTACTTCAAAGGTCATCCTTTCTGTATTCTTTGTGCCGAATGAAAGGCTACGAAGCCGGGAACCTTTCGGGCCACTTATAAAATATGTGTACGGCAAAAAGCGGCTTCGTGGCGTTAGTTTTACTTTGCCGAACATTCCTCCTGTGCAAATACACCAACGTAGGAAATTTCATTTCAAGGTAAAACAGCATTACAAAGACATATAATTGTGTTGAACCATATATAGGGCACAAGATGTCAGCATCGCGCTCATTAAACACATAAAAATGGTTAAAGTTCGCATTCTGTAGAGTGAAAGAGAGAGAGAGAGACAGACAGACAGACAGACAGACAATGAACTTTAATGAATCCTGAGGAGCTACGTAAGGGCTCCCGAGCGGGAGGCCCTTGTAACCGCTGAGAAAGAGAGAATATTTTATTAATGACTCCGGCGATGTTAGCCTGCTTAGTGGCCTGGCTTGCTACTACAGGTGTTTTTTGGTGATTATTATATTTACAGTGATCACGTGTAACACAACACGTACGTGTAGTCACACTTACACACACACACACACACACACACACATATATACTGTATACATATATAGACTATAACGCAGGTTACAGCGTTTCGTTGAGGCATCTCTGTAGAAACGTTATCAACGCTTCAGTGCTTTTGTGTGCACAGGTGCTCCCTTGCCACGGGCCGAGGAGTTGCCGCAACTCCTCCAAGGTCGAACCGTGTTGCAGACGAAGCGCTGCCTTCAGAGTCTTTCTCTCGGAGTCGTAGCGCTCGCAATTGCAGAGGACGTGTTCAAGGTGCTCTCGTGTGTTGCATGTAGAGCACAATTCGGAATCAGATTGTTGTATCTTGTGCTTGTAGTGCCGTGTGAAGACTACATTAAGTCTCATTCGGTGGAGGCACGCCTCATCTCGCCTGTCCAAACATCGTGGCACATAGAAGCTGCAGGCTGCGTCAACCGCGTGCAGTAGTCCGTACTGATTTCTTGAGTCACATCAAAAGGACCGCTGCAGATTCCAGGCGAACGCCGATACCATACTCGCCGCATCCTTTCTTGAAAAAAGGTATGGATGTTACTGGTGCTACACTCTTAGAAAAACAGGTTAACATATTCACTAAGTAACAACTAACCTGTTACTTGTCACAGAATCCACTAACCAGTTAGTAAGTGCAGGTAGTAGAAGTGCTCTTAGTGCAAAGCACTACCTCGTTGGGGTCGTAAAAAACACTAGCCCAAACACCAACAGGCCAGGTAAAAGCACTACGTCGTTGGGTAATGAAAAGTACGACCTCGCTAGCGAAATCTACTACCCCGTTGGGTAGTGAAAAGTACGACCTCGCTAGTGAAATGTACTACCTCTTTGGGTAGTGAAAAGTACGACCTCGCTCGTGAAACGTACTACCTCGTTGGGTAGTGAAAAGTACGACCTGGCTAGTGAAATGTACCACCTCCTAGGGTAGTTTAAAATGCTAGCTTAGTAGTTAAAAGCACTACCTCGATGGGCAGTTGACACTACTACCTCGGTAGTTAAAGGTGCTACTACGTTGGGTAGTATAAAGTACGACATAGCTAGTTAAAGGTACTACCTCCTCGGGTAGTGAAAATCGCTACTTCTGTAGTTAAAAGCGCTACCTCCTTTTGTAGTTAAAAGTACTGCCAAGCCAGCTAAAGGCAGTACTTCATTGGGCTGTTTAGCACACTACCTAACAAGCTAAAGGCATTGCAGTCTTCGGCAATTCAAAGTACTCCCTAGCTAGCAGACGTCACTAACCAAAATACTAATCAGGTAGCGACAAGCATTACTTTGAAGGCTACTTGAAAGTACTGACTGTCTATTAATAGACACAAGGCACTTTAAAACACTACGTTTCTGGGTCGCCGAAATAACTGTAAATCAGCTTTCAGAAAACAAATCCAAATGCTCAGACATGTCAGATCTATGAATTTCACAAGCTACCTATCAAATAAGCAATTTTTGTCTCCTCAGGCTCGTAAACATCACCAGAAAAATATTCATCATAAATTTCGACAGAAGCACAAAAATAAAATGTGATGCTTCTGTGAAGATTCACAAAGTGGTTTTATGCAATGCAGTACACGCACAGAAGACACAATTCGGAGAACGCAGAAATTTTATTCACTGCTCTTCATGCACAGTGACAACCTTTCTGATGGCGGAAATCGCCCACAAGATGAAGAAAGATTTTAGACGCTGGTAGTTTACAAAAATGTTCAACTAGTCCAAAGGTATTTTTATTTTGGGGGTCATATTTTATGCTGAACACCCAATATAGTTCCATAACCAATAAGAAACCAGCTACTGAGTCCAGGACCTCCAGCTCAAGTCCTTCAACCACGGAACAGAGATCTGTTGAGCCATCAACATCCTTCGTGCTGGGTGATGGGTAGATGCCCTGTAATATTAATGACAATACCTTAGCACATGAAAGCAAAATATTAAGCAATTAGCAATTTCTTACGAGCCATTCTAAAAAGTATGGCTTGTTTTTGACAAAAAATGCCAGGATATATACCACACCCATCGCAAAGCGGTGTGCAAGGAAAGGAATGCAAAATTTAAACTTATGCTTCGAGAACAAGTCATGGCAGAACAAGACAAATGACAGAGGGCTCATCAAAAGTAAGAAACTTGGAGGATGCTTCTGCTTCGGCAGTGGCAATAGCATATCGGGCCTTGTTCACATCGTCTTCTCATCTGGTAGCCTGGCTTTGCTTCTTGGTCTGTGCACATAAAAGTGGCTGTTTAAAACTATCCTAGAATGCCTAACGCCTCCCATTACATTTTCCAGCACTTTGAAAAACAGAAGTCAACATCTTGCCCTGCCCGGAGCGATCCAAATGCTTGCAAATAGTTTCTGGATGAACAACAAAGTGGCAGTCTGGGTGTGTTGGTATACCATCTTGCAGCAAAGTAAAAGTGCACCGAACGCATGGACAAGAAAGGCACAAAGAACACACACATGCAGATGCTACTTCCAAACACCTAATCTACCACATCCAATGCGCATAAGTGTGAAACCACCAAACCTGACGCAATTAAAAACAGCATTGTCACACCTAGATAATCAAATTGTTTTTTATTGAAGCAATTGATGGCCTGCTCACACACATTTCGCCCATCTTTTCAATCTCTTCTGCCTTGATTATCCCCCTTGTTAGGTGGTTTCTGTTCTGGTGCACTATTCCACACGCCTAAACAACAGAACACAACTGCATTCCTTACAATGCATTGCTAAAAAACCATCAGCCACGTTCTTGACATTATATAACTGCTCGTTTAAGGCAACGACCGGTTTGGCCAACATAGCTGTGACCACATGACAACGGTAGGCAGTACACCACACATTCAGCACATCCCACAAACCTCTTATCCTTTGTGTCGTTCTTTCCGCAGCCACGGTTGCTGTGTGCGTTTGGAGCCGTGACCTTGCACAGCTTTTTCAGCTTGTTTGGTGTTGAAATGACTGCACGCACGCTTGCTCACTGAGCAGTTTTGTTCAAATTGTGGGAAACCTTTTGTATGTAAGATAACACTTATGCGACTCCCTCGCTCAAACGGTTTGGCTGTCGTTGGTCCAACCCTTTTTCAAATCGCTCGAGATACACTCAGCTACTTAGACTAGTAAAGTTTGGGGACCACCAGCATCAGTCAATCTCGTTCTTTGTTGATCAAGGATTACAGGAACCGAGTGGTGTCACGACTTCTTTAAGGCATTCTTGAAGCACAGGCTAGCATTGCCCTCTTTACCACTTTTGAATGAACAGAGTGGTAAGAGAGCAGTGCCCTATAGCACGTGACTCATAACGCCAGCAGGTGTGCTTTTTTCGCTATCAATGAGTGTAGATTCCAAAAACGTAAAGCTCAATCCCCAAGTAGCTGATCTGTGACGTCAAGGGGTTTCAAACTATCTTGAATCTATGGCAACAAGGTGCTAACTAGATCTGCGCTTGTCGATAATGGAAAATGACACCTACTGGTATTACGAGCCACGTGCTAATAAGGCACTGTTCAGTCAGCACTTGGCTCATTCAAAACTGGTAAATAGGGCAATAGCTAACCTGTTCTTCAAGAACGCCTTAAAGGAGTAGCGCCACCATTCGGTTCCTGTAATCTTTGATCAACAAAGAACGAGACTGACTGACGCTGGCTATCCTGTAGTTGAGCTATGTCTCTGTAGCTGAGCATATCTGGAGAGATTTGAAAAAAGTTGGTCAAACACAAGCCAAACCGTTTGAGCGGGGGAGCTGCATAAGTGTGTTACTTTACATACAAAAGGGCTCGCACAATTTGAAAAAAAAAATGTCAGTGAGCAAACATGCGTGGTCTTTTCAACACCAAACAAGCTGAAAAGGCTGTGTAAGGTCACAGCTCCAAATGCACACATTAATCGTGGCTGTGGAAAGAACTACACAAAAAATAAGAGGTTTGTGAGATTAGCTGAATGTGTGGTGTATTGCCTACCGTTCTCATATGGTCACTGCTATGTTGGTCAAACCAGCCATTGCCGCAATGAGTGCTTAAGAGAACAGAGTTATACAATATCAAGAACGTGGCTGGTGGTTTTTTAGAAATGCTTTGTAAGGAATGCGGTTGTGTTCTGCTGTTGAACATGTGCGGAATAGTGTGCCCAGTACAGAAACCATCCAACAAGGGAGATAATCAAAACAGAAGAGATTGAAAGATGGGTGAAATATGTGTGAGCAGGCCGTCAACTGCTCTGACAAAAAAAAATGATTATCTGAATGTGGCAACGCTGTTTTGAATCGTGTGAAATTCTGGTGAACCCACTGACATCATCCAGAAACTATTTGCAAGCATTTGATTCACTCTAAATAGGGCAACATGTAGACTGCAGTTTTTCAACGTTCTGGAAAATGTAATGGGAGGCATGGTGCTGATAAATGTTGGGCCGTTTTTCTTTTTCGTCAGTGTTTGTGTTGTCTACTTACTTCTCGTGTGTCCATGTTTGCCCGACTTGCCTTATTTCATTATGAATTCATACCGACCGGCTCAGCTTTCTGTCTTTACACTTCATCTTGCTTTTGTAAAGCACACAATTTTATTTCGGGGAATATTTGTTCTAGAGAAACTTTCATTCTCACATATTCAATATCTCTGATTCCCCTCTGTGACAAATGTGAAGAATTACAGAGGTAGAGGGTAGCGAATGCAATCTTTACCTAGCAATGCATAGCTACCGAGCTGACCAGCTATAGAAAACTGCGCTTGCAAAACAAAACAAAGAAAAAAAAACTCAGTCATATTATTGCTGTTTACAGATTCACATATCGTGTCAGCTGTGGCAATTCAATCCTATTACTAGTGTCATGTGTTCGAGCTTCCTCGGTTTTGTCCTTTTTAATGGCAGCTAAAACAGATTAATACCTGCATAATCAATTTGGATCGCAGTTGTCCGCAGCACTAAAAGTGCAGTAAATGCAGAAAGGCATGCTCATGTCAGCAACAAGCACAGCAATGGGGATGTGTCGCGAGTCATGCAGTCGCACGTATAAAGCGGAAACCGCATGTACGCGATTTTGTGCGCGATCGCGACGCGACCGATGTGCCCGTCGCACTGTTCGTCGCCTGAAAAATCAAACCCCATGCAAGCGATGGCTCGAGCAATACATCAAGCGACGGCTCCCCGGTGTTGCCAGCTACTTTGTAGCAAAACTGGGGTGATGCACGCAGTAAAAATATAAAGTCGACTGTTCAGCCGTGCAAAGTACCATTAAATAGGTTTGGGTGTATTGTAGTAGTTTTGTTTTCCCTCGGCGTTCGGCAATTGCTGAAAGTTGTTTGCAAGCGCGCTTGTGTGAAAACCGGCAGTGCGTCACTCACGCAAAACTTGTACCGGCCGACTGCTTGAGATTGGGCGTCGCTCGTACGACTTCCGGGCGACGAGCGACCGTTTCTAGATTTCCAAAAACCGAGCGATCCACCAAGCGACCCGTCGCGCGACGGCCAATTTCGTCATATATCGCGTCGCTCGTCGCGGTCGCGCACATGCGGTTCCGGCTTAAAAAGCAAGACGATCATGTTCGTGGCGACAATTTCACGCACCCTTTCATGGAGCTTTCACGCAGGCTAATGCAGGCGTACGGTACTCTGGAACTGATGCGACTAAGCTCTCCAAAGACATCGTGTACACGCAACTTTAACGCTACTACAACCGCTTTGTGCACCGCGCAATTCGGTTTCCTTTTCTGCCAAGAGCGCACACAGCAATGACGAGGCACAAAGCGTAGCATTCACAGCCACCTACCTTAGTCAGGAAACATGCTGATCCCACTTCGGGTCGCCCGACGGCGTGGAGGCGGTGTGCCGAGCAGCCGAGCCGCGCCGTTCGTCCGTAGGTTGAGAAGCAATATGCCGACCCTCGATGTGTGCGAACGAGCAGGCATTTCCTAGGAACACACATCACGGAGGGTAGAAAGCGTTCCGTCGCTGCCTCTCGCTGACCGCACTCATTCAAAGAAGGTGTCGTGACCACTCACGTCCATCGGCGAATGGATGCCAACAAAGGATCTCAGAGGTGTCGACGCTGCCGGCTGCTGCTTTCTCAGTTAGTCGCACACGGCACCTCACATTGGCTCAAGAAGGTCCGCTAGAGTTAATGAGACAACGCTAAACACACAACAAGATGCAGCGCAACCAGAAATCGTCCATACGAAAACGAATTTCACGGCCACGTTGAACACGACGACAGGGCGCCGCCATGTTGGAAAAAAAAGAAGAAAACACTCGCCCGACGGTGGCGACACCACGGGTTGCAGTTTCGGTTTCAACATGTTAGCCCAGTTGCCATGCTTTCGGTGTCAAAAATTACAGAAAATAATGCTTTAAAGCTAAAAACTGCTTACGCAATGTAGTGTTTATTTTACATACTATTCTAAAATTGAAATTTGCCGTAAATTATGCAAATGACGTAAGTTATGCGGACTTGCATTTCACGAACGTTTTCCTCGTCCTCGGTGCTATGTGTTACGCACCACTTCATGCTGCGTGTGTAACGCCAGGTTGTATACGCAACTGTACACAGCTGTGCTGTAGCGAATATTCTGCGTATTATTAGCTGTAAAACTCGAAGCAAAAAAGATAATTTAGCAATTCACATTGTAGAGATGTGCGTGTAGTGGTCGTTAGCAAAAAAGAAAAAAAAATGAAAAGGAGAACGCAGCATTATAGGTGAAAGCGCCAATAACACTGCCATTCAACGCAGGCATGTTTATTTATTTCTTGTGAATTAAGAAAAAAAGAAGAAAGGGGTGCTAACAATAAATATACACATTGCGATAAGCATACACGCAATTATGTTTCACGACAGCCTTCCATCTGACGCCTAATGCCTTTTTTTCTACAATCACTCTTCCACCTCCAGCCCCGCCACGGTGGTCTAATGGTTATGGCGCTCGGCTGCTGATCCGAAGGTCGCGGGATCGAATCCCGGCCGTGGCGGCTGCATTTCGATGGAGGCGAAATGTTGAGGCCCGTGTGCTGTGCGATATCAGTGCACGTTAAAGAACCCCAGGTGGTCGAAATTTCCGGAGCCCTCCACTATGGCGTCTCTCATAATCAGAGCTGGTTTTGGGACGTTAAACACCACAAATCAATCAATCAATCACTCTTCCACCTCCTCGATTTATGATGATGATGATCCTTCAATTTTGGCATCTACCCACTTGGAGGGATTAGCCAAGACTCAGGCGGATTTGAGTTTAATTTACTGAGTTATGCTACCTGAAAGGTTTAGTCGTCCTTTGATGTTGAATTTGGATATTACAAACGTAGTCAATCAATCAATGGTATAGAGAATAATGGAATAAGTAATTAGGATCTAATAACTGAACAAGCAAATCGATTCGAATCCGTAATGAACTTCTGCAGAGCAAGGCATATATTCCTGTTCGTGTGTCCCAGCACGGAAGACCCGAATGAAAGAAGAGTGCTTGATAATGGAATGCCCAGTTTTCGCAATGCCATCTATGTAGTACTTTTCCTAAGGTAGGTAAAGCGCCTGCATTCCGGTAAAAAGTGTTCAGTTGTCTCTGGCTCGTTGCAAAAAGCGCATAAAGGAGAGCACTTGTCTCGTGTGGTTGTTCCTCTTCGTCGCGCCACTAGCTATGCACCCCGCAACACTGGAGTGTCTTAGTAGTCAACTAGTAAAAAACACCAAGTAAGCCTTCCTGGTTAGTAAAGGCAGATTTTACGACCTTTACTAACTGCTGGCTAGTAAACAGATTTCCCGAAGGTAGTAAAATACGCTTGAAACTAGTATGTACAAGCAGTTACTAACCATTTACTAACTTTTTTTCTAAGAGTGTATAGTAACATATGCTGTTCTTGCAGCACTGTCGGCTCGAATGTTTCCTTATATGTGAACGCATTGTCCACATATACACGAGTGTGTATGTTCATTGTGCACGTATATACGAGTGTCACCTATGCATCCAAACTAGTTTCATTCTAAATAAACCCCAGTCCTTAATATGTATTTCTTCGGTATAGGCCTTTTCTTTGCTAAGCATTTCTTGCACAACTTGAGCAACTTTGACCGTATCTGTCCATCTAGCCGCCTACGTCTTGGTGTTGTCCTCGCCGTCTCGTTCACCCAATATGCACCGAGACTTGCATGGTAGAGTACTGACATATGACGAACATGCGTGATTAATTTTTTACACTTCTAATTTATTATATTTGTAATGTAAGTCATGATTAACGACACTCCAGTCAGGTGTGGGGTCATACCCGTAATGTTCAACCCATCGTATTCTGGTAAGCGCCACAGCTGTTTGAATTTTATACAGCCCATGTCACTCTCGGTTGAACTAAAATAGACATTTAACTTCAGAAGAACAAAGGCGCGCCGTTTCTCGCAGCATGAGATTGATGTGTAGATATAACAATTGTAGTGATAACCACGAAGCTGCCGTAACTGTTGTGGGACCATGAAGCTTCTCAAACGCGACAGCGATGCATAGCTCCATTCTCATCGCGCTCTTTGGTTTGCCATGCTCTTGAGCCACCTAGGCACTTGATTCTACCTTGATATCTACCTTGAGGCACTTGATATCTACCTTGAATTTTCGGTCATGGAGAACGCTGATTTTCAACTCACAACCAACGACACCGACGCCGACAACGACGCTGACACCGGAATTTCTAGCGAAACGACGTCTTTAACGGTATCGTATAAATATCTCAAGCCACATATTAAGCGCACCGGCGGCCGGGTCTCGAACCCAGACCCTCCGCGCGAAGTAAGCACGCTACCGCTAAGATACGGTGGTTCCTGCCACACGGTATAGCTGTACACCTACAGCAACCAGCGCCATCATCAGTGCTTCCCGAAACCGGGCTTAGAGTTACTGTATATGCTACCACCTGTAGCATATATAGTAACTCTAACCGGCCTATCCACGCTTAGCCTTTTACGGCGCTTATGCCACGTGGCTCGTGGTCACGAGCCACGAAGAACAAAGAACAGTCACGTTATAGTGTAATAGAATATTCTAGCGCACAATAGCTCACGCTCTCGTCCTCGCTGGACCCTGCAGTCCTTGTGCTCCGCTCTGCCTCGGAACTTTATGGCTCTCGACCTCGGGTCATGTGGCATGAGCTCTGACAGAGCGCGACTCGGTTAGCGTGGTAGTGTTAAGCGATCATGATGATACTGGCTACTATAGAACGCCTAATGCACCAACAGCTGTGGTGATGGTTCTTCTGTAGCATAAATTGCACATTTAATGTGTTACGCGCTGTCAGAGCGAGGTAATTAACTATATATATGTTCGTAGTAGCACTCATTGTGCTTTTGTCCGACTTTTCTCGATTCTGTGGGATACTTCAACAACGGACGCTCATGATACGCACATCAGTACACAGAAGCCTGCATTTCTCTTCTATGGTACAGATGTCTGTGCTGTGAGCTAATTCAAGTGCCAGTGTTACGTCCTCACATGAGCTACCATTTAGTCGGCACGACGCTGTCGAGCTTTGTGGATAGCCCCAGCTAACCTTACACCTAATTATGCAGTTTGTGCAAAGGTGTTCCTCATACTCCTAATATTTCGCTGAATGCCACAAGATTCGGCATAGCCAATCTCCTTCATGTATGCTTCGTATGGCACCGATTGCCACAATGCGTGCGATCTGCTGGATTTACATTTTTGGTCAATAAAATTAAAATTAGATTTGAAAGATAGAGCCTCATATGGATCCTGATGGAAGGGACTGGCGATGGGTAGACAAGGCCTCCTAATAAGCAAGACAACCTTGCTTCGCGATGTCATTTTCTAACTGCGGAGTTAGTTTAAATCGGGAAAACGGCTGTCGTATCGTTGTCGCCATTGCAACCGCCACAGATACGTACCACCTGGCCTCGCTGGTTTGCCTCGCCGCACCACGCTATTGTGAAGTCACGCCAAGCAGCGCAAGCGCCGCAGCCACGCAGCCACGAGCCTGCGTTGGAGTCGCCGCGCCAGACTACGCAACAGCTGGGGTGAAGTCACGCTGAGACGCGCATGCGCCACGCAGCAGTCCTGTAGAGCATACGCCAAGCTAAACAAAAAAATAAATTCAGGCATCTCCACGAAGTGAATCATGATGAGTGGGCGAAGAACTGTGGATCGTTGGCAGTAGCCGTAAACCACCCGTGACATTTCCCATTCGCCCATGTAAATGAGTGACAACGCGTCTGTAAATTTACACACGCGTTGTCATTTATGCTCCTGGTCTTTATGAGGTTCCTGCGCTCCAACGTCGTAGATCGTGCCGAGTTCCAGATTAGATTTAGATAACGCGCATACTGGAAATCTTTATTGTTTAACTACGCACAAGAGAAATCTCCCACCGGCACTATACTACAGATCAATACCCGGTGCCTATATATATGGGGTTGCCGGTGAACTGTTGTGCAGCGCGAGCAGTCGTTTTCTTTTTCAATCAAGAAACTCGCTAGGAGACGCTGTCTGCGTCGGCGTTCTCTCTCATGGCCGAGGGCGCGTTCTCGTCTCGTGGTTCTCGTTCCTTGAGAGAGGTACAGCGTTAATAATAGGTGATGATTGTTGTTCTGTTATGGAAAGGGCGCTAATTTCTGCAGCCCATGTAGGGAGTACGCATTGTCGTCTGTTGGGGTAGGCGAAAGAGAGTGCAAGAAATAGAAAGAACAGAAAAGCCGTAGTGGAAGGCTCCGGAGAATTTCTACAACCTGGGGTTATTAAACTTGCACTGTCCATACACCGTACGCGGGCCTTTGGCATTTTCACCGCTATCAAAAATTCCAGATGAGTATGCCTTTCCATAGTCAACCCGTGCCGTTCGCTCTCTCGCCCGACAGCAGACGACGCTGCCTGGGCTCAGTGCCTCCAGGATCGGCCCACACATGAACACACACCGTCTCTCTCTGCACTGCCTCGAGGACGGGCCCACAACTACACATTATAGCAACGGTGCTGTGCCGTGAGCACGGACAAGAGGCAAGCCTCGACTCTAAGGTGCTTCGCCCCTAAAAGAGTTGTATAGCTCTGATCGCTAAGAGCGCGCGTGCACCTTTATGCAACGCCTAATATGCGGGCCCAGCACCCGTGCTTTTTGCTTCTCTTGCGCAAATGCCCTTAGCGCCTTTCCGGTGCATGAAATCTCGCAAAGCTATGCGTTCGTCCGTTGTCCGGCGCATGTAATCTGGCAAAGCTGTGCGTTGATGCATAGCTTAGCGCAGTGAGAGCGTGCGTCCTGTCATGGTGTCAGAGAAGCTCTTTGACTAGCATACGCACGCATAGATACAGCAAAGGGGTGGAATAGCGTGAAGCCGAAGCCACGTGTAATGGTAGTGTAGAAAACTTTATTGAGAATGCCAAAAGTAAAAGACAGAGAGGTATATAAAATACATGATATGACCAGGCGCTCGTTTTCTTCGCACGGAGGTGGGTGGCGTCCTCATTCCAGCTAGCCAAGGCATGAAGCTGTGGCGCGAGCCAAGTCCACTAGCATGAGCGGGCCTTCAGGGTTTCGTGACATTAGCACTGCCTCCCACTGGTCTAGCGGTTTCTGGTGTACATTCGGTGTGTCAATGGGTGGGAGAGTTGTGTTGTTGTGGCGTCCGCGCACCATGTGGCACAGGATGTTCGCAGTTCCTTAGCAGTAGTTGCAGTTCCTGATTTAGTTCCCGGGTTACATTGTATGGAGTAGCGGGCCGTGTGGGAAAGTGCCTGCCTGGAGTTATATCCAGGCCACCGCTTGTTCTCTGGACATATTTCGCTGAGCTGGGAGATACTGACGTCGTTCCTTCCTTTAGCGCGCCAGTATTTCCTAGTATTTTGTGGGTATTGCTCCCTCTACGCTATCAGAGCATGAATACCACTGCCGAGTAGCCCGGTGTGTTTGCTCCCGGGCTCCGGCGTGCGTTACGTCGTTTACCGCTAGGGATTTTTGCCCCGGCATTCAGAGGATACTAGCGTTTTCAAAGTCGCACTTGAGGAGAATTTAAAGAGCTGATCAATTTATGAGCCCTTTTAGCAATATGCGACAAGCTTCTTGTGAATCTCTCACGATAGTTACCAATGAGGAACTTGTGTTGATTATTAACGCAATGCCCACTTCCTCTGCGGTAGTTCCATCATTTGCGTATGTCGAAGCGGCAGAAAGTTCTTGGCCGTTTTCATGCACCACGCTCGCTACGTATTGGTTCAATAATCGGTATTTAGCAGCATCTGTATATATCGTACGCCCTGATCTTTGCTAGTTCCCTCCAGCCGCCTCTGCAGCGCCTGTACGCGTGCTTTTCTCCTTCCTTTGTCGTGTTGCGGGTGCATATTCTTAGGTATCCGACAGACGTATATTTTCTACTTGGTTTCGTGAGGTATAGGCTGCGGCAGGCATGCTTTTCTTTCGACTGTATAGCTGAGGTTCTTTAGATGTGCTTGTTGCGCTTTTGTCAGCTTTAGTCTTTCTAGTTGGTTTGTCTTTTGTGCCTCAATTAACTCAACCCAGGTGTTATGAACCCCTATCTTGAGGAGTTTTGTCGTTGATGTGGTGGATGAAAGTGCGAAGGCAATCTTGTAGGCTCTGCACACTAGGATGTTCGCCATGGTGCGTTGGCTATTTTTTGTCTCCTCCTAAGCAGTTCCCTAGGTTACGGTGCTTGTGAGCATCGCTTGTATAATAATTGAGCAGTCCTCCTCCATGTGTCCGTGGCGTTTGCCGGCGACTTGCTTGATAAGAGGTGTGACTTGTTGGAGAGTCCGTTGTACGTTCTCCAGCTCCGCCCCGCCGGCTCCAACAGTTTTGAATAAGGAGACTGTGGAGGCGTAGTATAGAGTCGTTCGGGATCTTGATGCCCCCAATTGTCACTTCGGTATCACGGCTTCTTGTCAACGGCCGTCCCGGGTACATCGCAGCATTATCAGCAGCTCTGATTTGTCTGGTGCACATGAGATACCGCATGTCTCAAGGTATTAATTATTCGCGCTGCTTCTTAGTGCATCTTGTTCGGTCCTTGTGGAGCCACCACTGGTAAGAATTGTCAGCTAATGTGCATAGACTGCGTGTTTGAATCCATTTACTTGTCTCAATTGGTTAGGCAGCGAGCTCACTGGGAAGTTGAAAGCATAGATGATATTACAGAGCGTTGAGGTATCCTTTTCGATGGTAGCGGGAACTTTGCAGAGCGTAATTTCGTAGTCCGACGGTTGCGTTCCTCTCCGTGAGGAAATTTTAAATGCACTGGTGTGCTTTCTCCCCACAGTTTTACAGATGGAGATGGTGAAGCGTGGTGTCATGGGACACATTGACAAAAGCCCCTTTCATGTACAGGGCGAGAATGGGTCTCTTGCTGGCAGAACCTAATTGGTCAGTGATGTTCTCTTTAAGTTGCAGCAGGACGTGCTAGGCAGAAAGATTTGATCTCAAGCCAAATATGGTGTTCCAAATGTGCCCATTAACTTCGAGGTAAGGGACTAGGCACATGAGCACCATATGTACAAAAAGCTTTTCCGCGATATGGGGCGAAGCGATATGGGGCGAAGATTCTGTGTGGTCAGGTTTGTTAGGTTTAGTAACCATAGTTACTTCAGCGTGTGTCCACGCCGGTGCGACCGGTCCTTCTTTCCAACATGTGTTGATATATTCAAGAAGTCAGTCCAAGGCTTCTCCACCAAGATTGGGCAGATTCTTATTGTTGATCCTATCCCTGCCAGGAGTGTTGCGAGTGAGGTTACAAGGGGCAACACAAATTTATGCTGCACTTGAAGTTCGGTCAAGTTCAGAATTTGCGATGCCCATGTATACTTTGAATTTTTTTTGTACCGTGCTGTTTCAATGAGTTCCGAGAAAGTTCTCCTTGGATTCGTTCAGTATTTCTTTTTGTGTCCCCTGGTGATTATGTACAAGGTGCTGCACTCTGTCTTTTGACTCCCCTGTTTTCAATGTTCGCTAGGAGCGTCCTTAGCACTTGCCAGATATGCTTGCTGTTAAAAGACAATAAAAATAATTAAAAAAACAGTATCGAGGGTCCCTTTCGGCCGGCAGTCATGGCGTCGAGAGCGCGCCCGTCTTTCCAATATGTGCTGATATATTTAAGAAGTCACTCGACTGCTGCTCCAGCAAGTTTGCGCAGAATCTTATTTTTGATCTGTTCCCTGCCAGGAGAAATGTTGCGAGTGAGGTCACAGGGGGCAACAGAAATTTATGCTTCACTGGAAGTTCGGTGAAACACCTTGAATTTTCGGTGTACCGTAGTGTTTCGACCAATTCCCAGAACGTTCTCTTTGGATTCGTTCAGTATTTCTTTTTCTGTCCTGTGGTGATTACGTACAAGGCGCGGCACTTTGTCTTTTGACTCCCTTTTTTCTCCCTTCGCTAGGAGCGTCCTCACCACTGGCCAGGTAATCTTGGCGTTAAATTACTCTAATAAATAATTAAAAAACATTACTGAGGGTCCCTTTCGGCCGCCAGTCATGGCGTCGAGAGCGCGCCTTGTCGCGACGTCGTCTACCCAGGTCACCAGTCCAAGTTGAACACCCAGCTCGGTGCTAGAGAAAGCAGCCTCACAATGCTGCGGACTCGATGAGCGGCAAGAGTCAACAAGTGTGGCGTGTACGAGAATAATATGTGCTCGTAAGTGGTGCGGGAGCTCCCATGAGGCGGCAGCCCGGCGAGTACGTCCCGCGTTGGAAGAGGGCATGACATGCGGGAATAAGGAAGGTGTGGGCCTGAAATTGGCGCCACAAGTGTTGATGGAGCTGCGAAAGGCATTTCTGCGGTGGAGGCAAGGTGAGACAAGGAGGCGCGTATCCATTTAGTCGCCCTTCTTCCACCGTGTCTGGGTCGACATGAGCGTCGTTACGCTGAGCTAGGTGTTAAATTAACGTTTAGCCCCCCGCCGCTAATTATAGATTTGTTAGCATTATACATATGCTATACATATGTTAGCTTATACATATGTTAGCATTATACATATGTTAGCTTGGGATCTCATCTGTACACACTCATCATCACAGCTACTGCCCATGGTCGTGGGGCTTGGCTCGGGACATGAACAAAAGATCCGACACCCTAAACGTGGCAGGTAACGCCTGTTAAATTTATAAAATAGTCCGAATGTATAGATGATGAGATATTTTTGTCAGCATTTTCAATGGTCGTCTGCTTAAGGGCATGTTGTGCGGTAAACTGTAAAGTTCGAAATCCTGCAACTAGGCGGTTTTGACAATACATTACCAATACTGCACGGTTTTGCATTGCCTTAGAAAACGTGATCATGGCTGCAGATGTAACTCGATGTGATGAAATTCGTACCAGCCCCTTTAGGCTTGGTTCGGAATAATTCTTTTTATAATTGCTCCCGATGTTCCGCGGCCCACTGCTTCTGATGGGTAGACAGGTTCATTACTTTTGTAATTGTGCACTTAGCATCTGTCAAAAATATGCCTTGGAGTATTGTGTAAACCTTCCCCTTCTGCCAGTGACGTGCCACTTTGTCAATCGTTCAATGTTCCTCTATCCCAGATTCATTCCATTAAAGTAATTAACGCTCTCGAAGTGTGTATATAAAGACGTCTGTAAGTGATTCTACACACGGCGACGGACCACTACGTTTGCTTCCAACTGTTTTCTGCTGTCGGTTAACGGTGAGTGTTCATTTCGTGTCCGTCGTCTGGGTTCAAGAAAGATTTCTAGAGTTTTGTTGAAAATGAGATATTTGCAAAAGCGCGTTAAAGAAACGACCGAATTCTCGATCTCTCTTAAAAAGGGCTAGCCATGACTTTTAGGTATAAAATTGCCATTGTTAATCCCTCTTTACTTGAAGCCCTGTGCCAATTCTGTCCTTATCTTTTTCATGGAACAGGTACTCAACAAATGTACCCATAGCAGCATGGATATTGCACGTGTACAATATACTTGGTCATGATGTATAATATAGAACTCTAATATAAGCAAAATGCATTGTACTAGTTTCACCCTATCACACCCTTGGTTACACTGGGAATCATAAATGTTTGGTGGGGCACATTCATTAATTCCTGTAAGGGGTGTAATATTTAGCTGCCGCGGCTCTGCGTTGCAATAAGTTATCGTGTTCTTGGCACCGACCCCATTCTCTGTTAAACTGCATTCAAATGGCGATCTAATTACACATACACCCAGTCCCCACTTAATTGTTTTCTACAACTGTCGTCTAACCTCCAAGATATTTTTAATGCCTCGTGAATACTCTTGGAGCATTGCGCTAGAAATATTTTCACGCCCACCTGTTAATTTCTTCAGCCAGTTGGCGAATTTGTGTATGTCACACGTTCGACCGTGTAAATTTCCAGTTCTGAGTGCCTTCATGGGGGAAATGCTTGCTCTCCTTACAATGTGTGATATATGCGTTTCACAGGTGAATACATCATGAGAGCTTCCAGTGGATTCACTGTCGCTGCGCTCTTGGCCACTGCGATAGGTAGGACACGACAAATTTTCTGCTTCGCAACATCTGGCCCGCATATTATAACAAGGGCCGTCGACTTCATCGATGAATATCACGTGGGAGCATTTGTGCAAACGTAGAAACACAGTGTGGAAGTGGTTGCTGCTTAAATTCAAATTTGAGAGATCAGAGAAGAAACTCGCGCCGCATCCGTCGGCCATCTCATGTTATTGGTAGCGGCCATTCTCCTTATTGCAGTAAGGCAATGCGCGTAGTACGTACAGCTTTAAGTGCGCTGGTTGTGCCACTGCCCGGTAAAACGGGCGGTCACTACCAAATCTATAAAACGTCTCCCGCTGGAAACAAAACGCTCTCATTGGAAAGCGGAGTAATGAGCGAAGCCGCTGTAAAGATGTTCATTTCTCAATTGCTGTCATGTAGTACTGTCATTATGGCTATTGCGATCCTGCAGCGGCGTGGATAAGGAGTCAGTCAATCAATCAATCAAACAATCTGATTTTTATTGACAACACATATGGAGCAGATTACAAGATACGTGGACCGTTAGCCAACATTGGCTAGTGATCGGTCCATATCGGAGTACCTAAAGGAGATTATCAGAAAATATACAACAATAAACACACATATACACACGTATTTATACATACATATACAAATATTAGCAGAGCACATATAACAGTAAACACATATATACACACTTATTTATATATATACCTATTCATATATGCACATACATACATATATACATAAGCGCACGTACATAATCGCATTTGATGACATATATAAAAAGTAAAAGGTTACAATGCACTGATTATAGCAAGAGAGAGAGAGAGAGAAAAAAAACATATTTACGTGTCTTGATAGTACAATAAAAAAATTTCGCCCTGTGCTTAAAGTTTCGTGCCACTTTAACTTCCGACGGTAGTACATTCTAAACTTTTGTCCCATGAAATTCCAACAAGCGTTTTCTATATAAGTTATAGCTTGGAGGTAAATTGAAATTGCCATTCGATGCGTGTCTAGTGTTTCCTGATGGTACAGTGAATGGAGGGGAGGAGAGGGGAAATCTAGTGCCTATAATCTTCTGAACAAAAACGGCAAACTTATAATCGCCAAGTGCTACAACTGATAAGATATGTTGTTCCTGAAATATAGTATCATATGAATTTCCATGGCTTCCACTTTTCCCTTCTGCATGAAAACTGCGAATTTAGCTGCGATAGCTGATCCGTAGAGTTTCATGTCTGCCTTAAACAGCTAGAGCGAGAGTTAAAGAAATCCCGTATGAACCACGCGAAACGAACACACCTGTATTTGTTGAAGAGTTCCGCCAAATGCTGAGAGTGCCATACAATCTGTCGTTTACTATCGCATTCTAGCTCAGTCCAATTGTAGAAGCAGCGCTTTCTCGCCTGCTCTTTGTTTCGTTGTTAGAGCAGATGTTAGACATTCCTTGTCCGTTAGCACATGAGACTGAGTCTATCAATATGTGCATGAGTAGAGTGCCGACATGTGACATCATTGCGACGAAGCACAACAGCTCCACGTATTTGGGACTGAGCAATGCCATATGAGAAAAAGTTTGACTAAGGCATTAGTCCTACAGTATAACGGCGGAATTGACAATGGGCGTAGTTTAGCAGAGCAAGCATCGCAGCTGAGGCTGGACAGTTATCTGTTTTAATATCAGTTTACTACGAGCAACTTGAACATCGGTTAAGCCTGTATTCAACGAGGATCCGATGGTCCTCTTATTGAACTTTCATTCCAGAGCCTTTGTGTAGACCTCGGCCAAAGGCGTATTGTTTTACAAATATTTTGTAACTATCAATTGGCAATGTAAAGTAAAATATGTATAAATGTCAAAATGTGTCATAGGTAACGGTTCTATATTCGGAAATTCGTCATACACGAGAAAGGTATAGCAACTGACATGAAGAGATACGTGGTTCGCTTGAAGTTTATTTGTTCTCGATGGCTGGCAGGATATCACTGTTGACAGGGTGGGCTTGGGGGATCTCTTACACCATTACCTGAGACCTAAGATATTGTTTCTTCTTCCGCCGAAACTACAATTTTGCCCTCACCTTCACCTTAGAGGAAACATTATCCTTTGCAGTGGTGCTCTTCCTGGACTCCGCAGATGCCTTCCGCATATTATTGCCACCTCCTTTTGGAAGAGAAGCACCAGAAGAACAAGCTAAATGAAGAAACTGAAGAATAACGGAGCCAGTTTGCCTGCCCGGATTATTTTGGCGAGTTCCATATATGAAGCAAAATAAACTCTGCCATTTGCTCACTTCTCTGGATTAGAGCATGGTATCGGTGCTAACACCGTTTAATGTGCTGTAAAGCTTTTCGACGGCAAGGCCTTTCCCTTGTGACTGCTAGATGCGTCAAGTGTATGTAGTTAGGCCGGGGTGCTGTATGTACAGCCCGTCATCGTACTTTTGACTTATAGTTCTCGTTTTAGTTTCTTTCTCGCCAAATGCTTAAGTGAAGAAACGTATTCGCTCCAGGCGAAGCTCTTATTCGCTTAAATGATTTTTCATGACGGGTGAGATAAACAGATCTTTCAACAGGCAAATCTAAAAGTCGTCAGGTTATATCTACCACGTACTGGACTATACATGCTTTGTACCGTCAGAAAGAGAGTTCCATTGCTAGGGATGCTCGCGACTGCCTATTGCGTCGTACAATGGTCAAACTGAAGAGGAGTTCATAACAGTACCACAAGAAAGCGTGAGCAGCACAAACCCAAACTCAGGAAAATCAGCAACAGCCAGTGAGTATATAGGAAAGGAAGGCGCGTGAATCAAACCAAATGATGTCGACTGTTAATGCTTAGCAAGTATATAACCACATTGGGGTATAATATGAAGAAGGAGGTCCCGGAGAGCAAATCTGAAAGGGGACCTCCTGTTAGTAATTCACTTGTTGCTCAGTGCACTCTCAATCAATTGCTGCGTAGAATCGACGCCTGCAGGCAGGAAATGAAGTAAAATTTCTGCCGCCGCTTCGAAGATGGTTGTGGGCTCCGTAGGAGGCATCCAGGGGCAGCTACCTAAATGTTAACGGGGTCTCACCAAAGTTGTGAAGGGAATCAGGCAGTATTTTAGATCAAATTGTTCCCGCATAGGTACAGACTACACCTACGCGTGAAGCCAGGCAGGCGACCCACGTTTAAGGGGACTGAAGGCTGCTGGGGAATAAAGTGTTAATTACAGCGCTTCCACGAGCTTGCCCAGGCGTCACCCGCACCTTGCGCCTTCGGTTGTGGCTGCTTGGAGCGGATATCGATCCCTTGGCCTCCGTGTAGGGGTGGCGGTGCTGCTGCTCCTTGCTTCTAGGCGAGCTCGCTGGGTCGCGCCGGTGCAGAGTTCACGTGATCCTGTCGTGGTGAGTCATCGCCGCCAGTGACGTGTGTCGGCTGAGGTGTAGCCGGTTTCTTCGCTGTGTTATTCTTCGCACCTTTCGGTGGAGCCATCTTGGTGTCCTTGTGATATTTTGCCGCACATTCCATTGAGATCGTGTCGTGGACACCACCGCGAACTGCGCATGTTACGTCACACTCGTGAGGGGCCCACATCCCTTCCACGAATGGTGCCTGCTGTCGACACAGGCCACATTGATCTTGGGATGGGTTGCGGTACGTGTTGGCTCTGTGTGCCACGGCAGCATACACCATACAGGCAGGGATTGTCCGGAAATAGGGCCATAGAGTGATTGTTTCAGAGTTATAATGGACGGTCCATGGTTTGACGTTCCCGGCGAAGGTGAGTCGGGCCTTGTTGGACGTCCCAAACTTGCGAATATAAAGTATAGTGCCCTGCCTCCACTGAATGCTATCCTTCGGGGATTCAGCGGGCTGGTAATTAGCGATGGTGACGACACCATGGCCGACCTGCTCGTCAGATTCTTTGAGATGGCCGTGGAGGGACACATCCCCTTTCGCCGTGTTCATGACGAAGTCCCCACGAAGGCGGTCGGCCATGTACGCGTTCTTGATACTTGCGACAGTAAACTTCAGCTCACGGGAAAGCACAAGGCTAAGATCTGCAGCGAACTGCGCGCCAAGGTATGCGGCCAAAGAGAGGCCGAGTTCACCAGGTTGGCATGTGGCTCCGAGTGCAAGAGTGGTACGGGGCTGCAGGACAACTTCAAAGTCGTCCGGGTGAATTTGTGAAGAGTTTTCTGCCTGCATGCTGGTTTGGCGTGAACCATTTCCTTGCGCTGGGACGGCGTTTGTTGCTTTTGAGGGACGCTCGCCGGCAGCGTCTTTGGCGGCCGCCGCCAGCATCTTGGCTTTACGTCGTTGGGAGCGTCGCTCCAGGAGACTGAACAAATTTTCGTTGCAGATAGGCTCTGCTGAGGCCGATGCTTGGTTCCCGGAATGCGAAATGGTCGACCATGACATTTCTTCGGGGTCGTGGCCAGGATAAAATGAACAAGAGGCCACCGGGACAGGAGCGTGAACTTCCCCGCTACCGGACGCCGGCTTAGAACTTTGCTTATCGTTGGCGCTATGGAGCTGGGTGCAAAAGCACTCTAATTTGGTGCAAAAATGCCGATGTTGACAAATTAGTTGTCTCCGTGTTTCGGCTGACTAGATTACTCCAGATGACAGGACTTTTATTATTCCAACGCCATAAAGCGTTTGCTGGCGTTTCTGTTCTCATTGGCCAAAAGTGTGACCGCTGTCAAGAGTTTCTGCAGCCACAACGTTTCGCGGAATCGACCGTTGCACTATAAAGCCACGCCCACACGGAAACTAAAGGCCCTTGATGCTTAGCGGGGGGGGCGGGGGTCTTTCCCCATCCAATCTCTCCGTGAAGGCCGACTACTTTGCTAATTTGTCTACAACTGAACTGGGAGAGCTGTGGTTGAGAATAGATAGCGAAAGCAGGTGCGGGAGGGGGGAAGCGTGTGATGCTGTGTGTTGGTCTCGGCAGTAATTCTATCCTGTCAAGAACGGGGAGCGATTTTCGCACTGCATCAGGATCAATGGTGGTGCTGTATTGTTATGCTATCCTAGAAACAGCTAGAAAATTTGTGTTTCTCTGTAGAAATATGTTTTACAAGAGTACTTTTGGGCGTGTGTTTGCGCCGCACTTGGTTATTTCGTTACTTGTTTCGCGGGACTTGTTTTCACGCTAATCCATCCACCCTGATACCGCGCATCTTCACAAGATTGAAGGTGAAAATACTTTGTAGTAAAAAAGGTGTATTACTGACTTACCTGTGTGAGAGCTGAAGCATTCGAGTAAGTAGAATCCCTGAGA